>QKQZ01055416.1:0-20214 GCA_003595255.1 Solenopsis fugax | reverse complement strand
GAGAGGGGCGAGAGCAGGGGGACGCGGGAGGGGGAGGGGGCTCACGGGCGTACTGGGTGGATGGGTGCTGGTACGGTTTTCAAGAGGAAAGAGAAGGAGAGGGGTGAGAGCAGCGAGTGGTTGGTGCATTATTGATCCCAGTGTGTGCGGACTGGGCAAAAAGAGGAGCCTCCGGCTCGGCCCGAGAAAGAGACAGAGCGATACACCCCCGGCGCATGGGGGCGAGAAGGAGACACCGCCGCGCAGACCGATCTCGCAGACAGATATTAGAAATGCGTTCGCCTCTTCCCCGGTATGCGGCGGCACCCGCTGACGAATCCACAAGAAGAATCGAGGAAAGAGAGAGAGAGAGAGAGAGAGAGAAAAAGAAAGATATCCATCCGCGATGCGGTGAATTCACACCTGGCTGGATAATTCGAAGTAGGTGGCGAAGCATAAGGGTTAGCGAAGAAGGGACGGCGAGAGGAGTGCCAAGGGAGATCGCACGAGGAATAATCCAATCCTGAATGTTCCGGCGATCCTGGATATCTCGAATACAGTGAATCGCGTTTTAAGTCGCGGTATTATCCGGGGATGAATTATTCAAGGAAGACGATAGATACCGTTCTTGTTTCGAGGTCGCTCTGATGGAACTCGTATCATATATCCTTTATGTGCGCCACCGATACCCGTAGTCTCGAACACGCGAGGAATGGCGAGGGAAAAAAAAACGATAATGCGACGCGTTACGTCCTTTTATTGTATGGTGTGGCGTGCGCCGCTTCCCGATCGACGAACGATCGAAAAGGAGGAAAAGAGAGAGGGACGATTAAGTCTTCAATGGCGAGAATCCTTTTCCAGCGAATGTATATTTGTCCTCCGCGATTCTCTTGTCCTCGCGAAAAGCGCTTTACCGCCCGTTATCCCGTCTGTCTCGACGTAATCTCGATATTTTTCTAGAAAAATCGCAATCTCTACAAAAGCGGACGTGGTCGAACAAGCCGAACTCGCTTCGTTGCACAGGCGATAATAACATTATAGACATTGCGATTATCTTTTGTTTGTTCATTCGGTTTTTAAATAAGTTACCGTTTCCTGAATTAATCCTTTCGCTTTCAGACATGATGGATATTCCGTCTCGTCTATAATAATAAATATTTATTGTCAGGCTCACTAAATATTTATAGCTATACCGGTAAGATTTCTATTATAATATTTACATAAATAAGTAAAGAAGCGTCAACTAACGGTCGAGACTGGATCTTGGTGCTTAATATTATTTTTATATGTAAATCTTAGATTTTCAGGTTTTATAACCTGTGCACCGAATACCGTCCGACTTGAAACGTAATTATAAAAATTTGATTTAACTTATTTCAATCCTAATTCTTCGTTTATTTATATAGCCTAACATTGATTAAAACACCGAGTGTTTCAATACTCGTAATTTAATTGTTTGAAAAGAATCTTTTATGCTATTGATTTAACTTTACCGAACGTCTTCGCAATGTTTGATAGCAAAATAAATTTACAAAGGAATTTGAAGAATTGAAGGAATCAACGTCACTTCCTCTTAGCAGCGTGACGTTTCGTTAATAAAAAGGTTTACTCAATTGCAGTATCTTTTGTCTCGTAGAATCGGCCTCGAGCGATCTCTATCGTTCTCTCGTATGATCGAATCTGCAACGAGCATTCGAGCCTCCTGGAGTGTCCAGCGCGCGATCAATCACTGATATGAATCACGACTGTACCGGTATACGACACTACCGGTATTCTTTCCAGTTATTTATTATACGTCGAATTTAATGGCTCCGCCACGCGCATTCGACACAGTTTCAAAGAGTAAGTCCGCCGTTATCGATCTCTCTGTTGACGTGCCGTTCGATCGACGTTGTTGCCGATAGGAACGCCGGCGCCGGCGCGCGCGAACGTTACCGGGAAGAATTATAGAAAGCTTTTGTCAGGGAACGCTATTCATAATGCCATTCACGCGCGCGCGTACTATGAAATTTATTTAAAAAAAGAAAAAAAATTTCCCCGGCCAGAACTCATTAATCAGACCGATGGACATTTTATACGACCGGTGAATAATTCAGGCCATTACCGTCAGCACGTTTTAAACGTTCCGCAAATGAATGCTGGGAATTCTGCGAATTCCGGAAATTTCACTGGAAACTCATGTGCGACCGGACATTTCCGCGCGCAAGTGTCCGGCCTCCCGCGAGTATCATGTCGAAATTCACGCAAGTTTTCCGCCGTCAGTCATTCCCGGGCATGGATATTTGACGAGGCATATAAAGCCGTATCGCGGTCATAATAGCGCTCTGATAAAGGCATTATCGAGAGCCCGTTGTCGAATGGACCACGCTTAAAATGGCACGCTTGCGGTGTCAAACGCACGCAAAAGCGAAACACCCGGCGTACGGCGCGGCGCGGCGCGACGGTCCGCTTTTTCATCTCTGATTAAGGGGGAGAAATAATTTTTATTGCTAATTCATCGATCCATTTTATCCGCGAGCGATGGATCTTCTCGCGTGCCTTTGTTACAATTATATTAAATACGCGCGCTCTCGCTCTCTCTCTCTCTCTCTCTCTCTCTCTCTCTCTCTTATACGCATACTCATATTGATGAAAAATTATGCACCCCTCCCAAAACGATAAATAACTCGCACTCGATACGTTGTACGCCGTAGCGCAAATGAACAGCGCGTTTTTCGAACATGGCGAAAGTAAATCGACAGCTTCCGAAATACATCGCGAAAAATCTCTCGCCCTGCTCGGCTCGGTCGGAGTAAACGCCGATTTTTCTCCTTCTTCGGGATAATCCATTTCTGCCTCACGGCCTTTCAATCTGGACGCGATAAGTGGCGAAGCAGGGCGAAATGGATTTTCCTGACGAATCCGTCCGGTGAGTAAAGATGCATAGCTTNTTCTCACTCTCACCCCCCCCCGGCAAGTTCCTCTAATTAAATTCATTAAGTAATTAGAGAGAGCACCGAAACAATAGGGATTTACAATGGGGCGCATCGTTGTGGCCATTGGCCCGCCGAGTCCACGCGGACCATATTTCATGGACTTTTAAGCAGTGTTTCCATGTCTATTTCGAAATACAATGGAGCTACTTCGCTTTGATTACCCTTATCTGCGCTCTCTGCATCCATTCTATTTGAAATTTATAACTGTGCTTCTTGTATGAGTCGAATATTAAATTTTGAATTACATTCTTTCGGACAATATGTTCACATTTTATTTTGACATGTAAATCTGCGTGCGCCTAGTTTGACGTGAAAATTTCATTGCTGCATATCTTTCTACATTTCCAGTAGAAGGCATCGCGTATATGCACGTGTATACATGTGTGCATGAGATTTGTCGCACGTCGCATATTAAAACTTATTACACACGACACTATTTGCATCGATGTAGGTTTCCATCATACATACATTCAGCAACATGTAGAATAGAAATTCCAGCTTATTTTTTAACGCGTATTTTACCTCGATAGTTAACTAACCGGTCATAATTTGTAGATATTTTCTTAAATACTTTTTTTTTTAAACTTTTTTGCTCCCGAAGAGTGTCCTTCAAGAATTCATGAAAAATTCCCTTTTTTTTACTCAATATTTCGATTTATATTGGAATTTCAATGGTTCCGAAGCTATGCTGTGATTTGATTTGAGATATATGTTACGTAGGGAGAATGTTAAAATGCATCACGCGATAGATTTATATAAAATGTGCGTCGTTTGTAGTACGAGAAGCGAAAACGTGAACGAGACATTTGCAGTCGACGAGACATTTTGCAATATAATAAAAGATAAAAACAATATCGGATGTCTTATACATTTTTTATGTACGACCCAGTTTTCAAATACTGCGTACATGGTTGCAAAATGTTATGAATTGCCATGCTACAGCTGCTATTCTTCAACAACAAAATATAGCGGTATGTAAAATTTGCCAGGATTAAGACTAATACACGAATGAATTTTTCCTGTCATGCGATATATCAGTCCAACTTGATTTTTCGCTCAGCATTTCGCTCGATGCACTTGTGCGGAAAATCGGCTCGTCTTACGTTTCCGTTCACGTCTGTGTCCCCATTAAGTCTCACGCGTGCAAAATTCATTTTTTAACGTGCTCTCACCGTTTTACGTATGCATTTCCTATTGCACGCCCTCGCGATGTTGCGATCTCTTTTCTTTTTTTTTTTTAAATTTTTGCTTTCTGCGCTGCATATGTGTCGTCAGTGCTATAACGCGAATGTTTTTGAAAACGTCGACACGGCGCGGCGCGGCGTGGCGAACGAACTCGACTTGGGAAGTATAACGACGAACCCTTGTGTCGAGAGCAAAGAGTTCTAATGAATGAGTTCTTTCTGCGCAACCATCCCTTTTATTTTCCCTCGCAGGAGATTAAACGCGGCGCCTATAGCTACAGTGAAGTCGCCAACGCGATGAAATAAAATATAAAACGTGCTACCTACTATTATTTATATTGCTGATATTGGGTTATATTACTGATATCCTATATGAAAAGCGAATAACACTCTATATATAATAAAAAATGTGAAACGTATAACTTAAATGTGTTTAACAATAAACCAACGTCACACAATTACATTCATAATTGTTTTTTCGTTTTTCAATTCATGCATTAGTTTTACATATATGTATATACGTTACCTAGTACACTTGCAAATGCAGATAGTTGAAAAAAAAAAGAAAGAAACTGGTGAGCGTTGGTTTCTGAAATTCTGCATAGACGTGCTTGTTGCTTTTAACCCACAGATCTGCGTCCGTTCCGGTAATTACCCCCGATTTAGGGTAATGTTGTTTTTAGTCCGACACGCTTCTCTTGTATACCACACACTACCATTTAATACACCCTGCGCTTTCTGCAAGATGCGTCGCAGAGCGTCTACATTTAATTCTCGGCACCGAGCCGGATATTATACAAGCTACGCTTCACAAAAGACTTTTCTCCGCTTATTTTAGGGAGAATGCAGTGCGAAGTATATGTGAAAAAATTCTCGGATAACTTTTGGACTGCACTAATGAAGTTTGTTTTAATCTCACGAAAACTGCAAGGGGAGATAAATGCAAAAATAATGTTATTTTTCCAAGTGATTGAACCAATTTTTTTTTTTCGCTAATTGTCGGTATTTCGTAACTTTCAATCGAGTCATAAAAATGGAGAATGCACTGTTACTGTTTGTTTCCTCGAAACGCTGACAAACGCAGGCCACATGACGGCAAAGATATAAACGGAAGCCAGCCATGTAAAACTAGTCGTAGGTGCGAAGTGCGGACTTTACGAGCGAGATCTGCGCCGAACGACAAGCAGACCGAGAGGGATGAGGACGGTCCGTGTCGCGGTCACGATGATGGATCAAATAAACGAGCATTTCCATAGCGATTCTGTGTCCAACATAAACACTATCGTTTATCATTCGCGTGCTGCGCCAGCCACTTTCATCTCTATTTCATTTTGCGATATCGAAGATCATCATTTTCAAATAAAATTTATCAGGAATAGTATGAACCCGGAAAAATCTCCCTTCGATCTGCAGATGAATTAATTTTTAAGAATAAAATCATTGTTTCTATCCATTAATACGAACAAATTTTTTTTTTAGAAAAATGCATAGCATTATAAAAATATTATTTATATATATCTATATAATATTGATTTATTATATAAAAAGTCTTGAGACTTTAGAATAATACCTATTTTCAGAAAAAAATCAATCTTTTACATATTTATTATTTGGAGAGTGCACGTAACGTTTGTGTACACGTAATATGCTAATAATAAATTATGTTGAATTTATTGAGAAGATTTGTGCCACGCGCTCTTTTGCGTCCTACGTTTCTGTCCTACATGTTTGAATTCTTCTTTTCTCGCATTCGCACAACGAATGGCGAATACAATCGAAAGAAAGCGCTGACGAACGCTGACGCACGTCAATAAGGACGCAGGAAGCTAGCGCGCAAGAATCCGCGTAGGCAGGAAGCGGATACTTTACGAACGAAATCACACCATGAATGACAATCGCTAAGGTAAAGCCGACCCCACCACCGAGGAGGAGAGCACAAAGTAAAGAAGGCCGAGGAGGAAGTGGGAGCTCATAAAGGATGATCAGCTCGTAAAACTGATCACTTCTCGATAACCTAGAGCACCACGATGGCGAACTACCTTGGGGCTGTCGACTTTATCTTCGCGGTACAACAGGTTAGCTAGAAAATAAGCAAGGCCGTAGCCCTGCGGAGTTCCACCATCACTCGTCTCACTGGAGAATCTCAAAGATAATCTCGAAGAATGTTGATATATCGCCGGGTCAGACGATATAAGTACTAGTGCACGTATAAGCTGATGCTATGCATATTTTTGTAGTCGCGATTGTTGTTGCACGATAACATCATGTTTTTCGAGTACGTAAAAGTAAGGAAACCGTCGACTAATCGGGAGAGATTGAACAAGCACGCACGCTCCACGAAATTCTCATTTAACTCTCGTCTAAAAACGATTGCCGGATAAAAAGGCAGATATTAGCGGTCGCGGCGGTTAGGTAACCGGAAATACGCGGTCGCTTAAGACTGCCGAGTCACGTTCTCGTACGGGGAATTAAATAATGCCTTAGCGCGGTTAGATCGTAGAAAAATGTGCGGCACGTTCGCAATTTTATCTCCTGATTTGTTTACTTACGTTTATTCTCGTATTCCTCCCGGGAGAGAACGTGAATTTATTCAGAAAGACGAGGGTGGTCGGGGGAGGGAAGGGTGTATACCGGCGAATGGTGTGGGTGGGAGAAAATAGTGGCAAGGGTGCCGAGGAGGAAGGGAAGTTCTCAGTGAGGATGGAGGATGGTGTTAGTCACAAGTTGGAGAAGCAACCGAAGGCAGTCTTTGCTCCATTTTTAAAATTCTTTACGATCTTCTTCGATGCTCCTCCGCCCGGCTGTAGTGCGGGTGAAAGGTCACGTAAACGACAGAGGGAGAGGGCAATTTCCCCCCTTGCCCCCCCTCTCTCTTTCCCCCCCTTTCGCTATCTTTTTTTACGGAGTCGCGGAATGCGCATACCAGAAGCGCGTATCCGTATCCGGTAGACGTTTGTCAGACCATCTCCGTTTTTATTTCCCGGCTTATCGCACCGTTACACGTGCGCTGGTTTTTGCCTTGATCGTTTCGACTTTTGCGAAATGTAAATCGTATCATGATTCGATTAAGTGCGCCGTTTTACGATTGTTTTATTAACACGAAACGCCTATAATTCGCATCTCGCTTATAATGCAAAATTAAATTGTTATCACGGTCTGCTTATTACGATTACATAATTATTTTATTCGCTCCATATAAATTCTGATTAAAATGCTCCCTTGGAAATATTATCATTGTTTGGTTTATTTTCCCCTATCGTGAATGCATATTATTGTGCTGCATTGATTATAACAAAAGTACGTCTCTCGATGGTTGCATCAATAATGGCTGTAATTGAGGACATATCCAGTTAATTATTTTGATATTGCCCTTCTTGGTCATAAAAAAGAGTGTCACTGTACGAATATGCCTAATAGTATTATTCCGAGAAGGCTTGTCGATACTTGTTCAACCTGATTAATAAAATTCTCGCGATTCAGCAACATCGGCCAGCAATAACATTATCGTTGCCTGCGTTTTGTCTTCCTTGCTGCCCGAGTGAACTATCGCTATGTCTGCATAACGCTCGTTAGGGTCAACGACCTTTCTGTCTCCGCCGAACGTCACGAAGGTGCTCAGAGTGTTGCGAGTAATTGCTGCAGTTGCAGCAGCGACGCCGGCGTGAATACAGTAAACTCGCTTGAAATTACATCAACGTGAGATCCTCCTCGGGATCGGCAAGTTTTGCCAGTGTAGTCGCGCGGCGTTGAATGGCGCATGACGCATCGCGCTTGCCTAAACCGTTTTGCGTCCTGGTCGTTTACATCTCTGTAAAATCATCGTCATGGCCGGCGGGACGGCGAAGTTTCGCAGCACGGATCGCGGGACACCTGTGACCCGGGTGATACGCAAACTTTGTCGGATCAAGGTCGTAGCTCCCGGGATCGACGCTGATCCTTGCTCGACGTAAGCGACCGCGGGCTTCCGTCTTGCGAGGATTACATCGAACTCAGAGCTTGTTATTTATAATTACCTGTCACAAAACCCCGCGTCGAAATACGGTAAAACGTTTCGACGTTGTCAGGCGTTATAGATACCGTCGGATTCGCGATTCGTCAAAGTTGACTATCGATCAAGCCTCCGTCGTGTCGCGAGCATGACATTTGTAGCAGCATAGGGAGACTGCGGAAACATTTATGCAGACAGTCGGCGCTTTCCCGGTTGGTGTAACATCCTAACGGGATGCACGTACGCGCATTTCTATGACTGAAGCACGAATTTGCTGATATGCATGATTCATGCACGAATACGAGTTCGCGAGATTATATACGATTCTCTCTCTCTCTCTCTCTCTCTCTCTCTCTCTCCCCCCAATCCCCTTTCCTTTTTAGATGCATCTCTCTTGAGCCGATTTAATGAAGTCTGCAATTAATTTCCTGCTGTTGGATCTTTTCATTAATACACAGTATATGCGGTGTTACTATTAATAATAGTACATCTCAAAATTTGCATTTATGATAAATCAATTCGCAACATATCTACTTTATGTAAAACTTAATGATACCGAATGAATTCTGTAATCACTAAGGATTATTGTCTTGGTGCAATAATGCAGAAATCGCGAGTATTGCAGAGAAGAGACTGCACTGAAGATTTAGCAGAATTAAGAATAACATCATTAGAGATGCTAAAGCGGCCCGACGGTTTGTGCAACATTTTAGTCGAAAACGTTCGTTCGCCGAGTCTAATTACACGACGCCGCGCGTACAGCAGCTGCACGACGCATTCTAGGATGCAATTTCTGCAAGTTGACCGTGTAACGGGTAACTCATTTCTCCGCGATAAAATCGTGTAATTATCTGCAAAACATTACTTTCATAAATGCGGCGTGATACATTTTACAAATGCGAATTGTGATATGTATTTAATTGTTTATGAAAGGAGAGAAAAAATTCAAATAAAAAATCATGAAAACAACTGTTATACTTCATTTTTCTGACTTTTTTCAGGAAGAAAGAAAGAGAAAGAGAGACTTTTTCAAACTTTATAAAATAATTGAAAAATACAATGTTGCTTTGTTAAATACGCGAAATTAACATCCGATCTCAGGGCTACGTTGTATCGGGTTACTTCGGTGCAGTTCCGGCAACATAACTCGAATAGAAGGATATCCGCAAACATCCTGTGGGGAATCGTATTCGAAAGGAACATATCGCCGTTCCCGTAGCCCAATGATATGCCCCAGGCATGCATACGTTCCATCAGCCGCGGCGCATATCTCGACGCATTTCGCGCATGGCTGATCAGCGCAATAGATAATTTATCTGCAATATATCGAAGCTACGAACGCGGATGCTGTGCATGACGCCCGGGTACAAATCGGTTTATAAGGAAACGACGAGGAAATAGTCGTCTCACCGAAAATATTGGCATTAAAATATTATACGCGAGAAATGAGGCCTTGAAATCAATATCTAATTTATTCTTGTAATAAAAGTAAATTTATTGCAATAATTAATACTTATTATAAATATTAATTATTTCAATGATTCAATTTAATAATTAATGTTGGGGACGGGGAGGGGTCGTATACATAAATGCTTGTTGAATCAAAATTATTAAATTGATCAGTGATTTAATGTAATATTACTTTTCTGGTTCTACTTAATAGCTGTGTTTCAAGACCGACAAACATGCAGCGCGCAATTCGGGGAACTAGTAAATGTATAGAACCCAGGAAATTATTATTTGCACACTATGATTCGCTTTGACCGATATAGGCCATTTCTTGATTTAAATGAGTGAAACACTTTGCGGTCATATTGATTACATTATTAATAACTAATATTTTATTGGAGGTGTTTTCTTGCTATTTGTAGTCTTCAAATTACTTAGCGATTGTTCGATACACGACGTTCGAATTATTACACATTTCTCGAATTGTATTCAATGTTTTTGGTCATTTTATTTGTAAATAGCTTCATTTTTAAATTTCTCGATTGAGAAGCAACGAACGCGGATACTCGCATCTCACGTTGCGTTCAGTGCCATTTCTGCAACGCGAGTAATCGTGACAATGTTCCTGAAACAGAGAGCGATTCCGCGATATTCCTGAAACAGAGTTATGTGTCCGTTTGTATATGTACACGTGGCATCTACGACGCATCAGTGGTACATCTCACGCATAGCCGATCGATGCCACGGATATTCCTCGAGGCACGTTGTAATTTGAACGTCGGTGAAGCGCGATTTGCTAGCTAACGTAAGAGATGACAAGCGAGATGAGCAGTCACGTCCTCACATTCGATTGTCGCACGTAAGTAGCTAACTGTAGCCTGCATTTTATGCACAATTGCAGCGCTTTATCAGTCTTTTTACTGCTAATCGATTAAGGCGATTATATATGTGACAAAAGTCACGGATTATTTCTACAATATGAAAAGATATAAAATTCGTAAATAACGAAATATTCGTCTCTCGTGATGAATGTGAACGATAAAATAGAATTATTCCGCGTTATATCGTCTCGAACGCGTTTACGCGTGTCCCTCGGCATCTAGCACGCGCTCGCCGCGTAATGCATTTCGTCTATCGATTGCACGGAGGATTATCTTCCACTGTGCAGCGGAATTCGGACCGATCTTGCGATAACTGCAGTTCATTAGCAGCTCGAACCGGAAGCACCCGAGGCGGCACATAATTCGAGCTTCCTCGTACCGCGCGCCTCGCGTTGTCTCGTCATGCCTCCTCATGCACAAGGCCACACCGGTAACGCGAGTCGTGGGGCGTAAAGCACACGGCCAACAATGACGGTGATACTTAGGACGACAATCCGGGGATTGATTACGTACGATTAGCGTTGCGGTGGTTACGCGTCGCGCGAGCTGCGAGATTACAACACGCCAATTATTGCACTCGGGTTTTGCAGTCCTATTATTACGGTTTCGTTTCGGGATTATTAGATTTACGTTCGCGCTAGATCGATGATTGACGCTTATCTAGGGTTTAGAATGTATATGTACCTAACAGACGAACCAAATCAACTGTACTGAAGGTACGCTAATTTTAGGTCATAATTGCGTATGAAGCATGGGAAATATGTATTTATCAAATGAAACTTATTATATATTTATTTAACAGCTATAATTATTTAGTACAATTGATTTTACTTCTCTCTTTTGGTGCAGTATAATGTGTAAGGTATTCCGCAGTGATCGTATAATTCTTTAATAATTTATTTTTATTTTGTTTCAAATGAAAATCACGTTGTTAGTATAAATAGATGGATAAACTATAAAAGATTTACGTTATAAATATACAACCAGTATATTTTAAAATATTTTAACCAGTACGTTAACACGTTTTTTTCATTAATTAGAATATGCTACATGACACGTAAAATATTCTGTTCTTTTATTTATGCATGTCACATGCATATTGATAAAAATTCGAGTATTTGCTTTTTTATAGCAGCTTCTACAATATTTAATTCTAGAAAAAGACCAAATAAAGAAAAATCTGAAATTTTATTAAAAAATATTTGAGGAAATATTTTGGAAAAATAAAGAAATGAAATATATCTATAGTCAATAATACTTTTTTTTACTATTTTAAGAATAATTAATTTTTATTTCACATCTTATTTCAATTTTCATCATCCACGAGATATGAAAGCTGTGAAAATATTTAAATAATGAATTTTTTTAATTTTTTCTTTACAATAATAAAAATAACGAACTTTCAAATTTAATTTATTATAACATATTTAATATTAACATTATTTAAACGATATTAAAATCTAAAATTTGTGCATAAAATGCTTGATGAAAGATTAACAACTGTTACATCTGATAAAGATATATATAATGTAACGATATCTTTATCAAATTTCGAAGTAATATATTTTTTTAATGAATATTTTTATCATTGTTTATTACTTTTTGTAAAGCTTAATGTAGAACTATATCAGTCTTTATACATCATCTAGATCTATAGAGTTTCTTCTGTGATTCCCGCTAAGGTATCAGTACAGATTACGAACTAAAATCCGTACATACGGGATGTGGGCTCAAACTCATGACCTATCACTTAGGAGTCCGTCGCTTTCACACGGAGCCACACGATAATTTCAAACAAATGTGAAGTGTTTGCTTTTTTTCATTTATATTTATTGTTTGAATTTGTTTGAAATTATCGTGTGGCTCCGTGCGATGGACTCCTAAGTGATAGGTCATGAGTTTAAGCCCACATGTCCCGTATGTACAGATTTTAGTTTGTAATCTGTACTGATACCTTAGCGGGAATCACAGAAGAAACTGTTTAGATGTAGATGCTGTATAGAGAGATGATATAGTTCTACCCGCTTCCATTACTACTACTATGAATTTATCTTATATTATAAATTTCAGATTATAACTGCTATCGTGTAAATAATATTTTGTATAAAACATTTAAAAAATCTGTCAATAAATGATCAATATAAGCTCTAGTCTATATGTGAGCGTGTGCAATCCTGCATGCGCAATAAATCAATTGTGTACAATCCAGGATTAAAGATCACTATTTGTCTGTCTTAGCCCATTTCAAGGTAGTTGCTCTATGAAATATCACATTTTTACGTGTAATATTCTTATATTCTTGATTTGATACATACATCAACATCTAAACATACATTATATTCCATACAATTTTCATAGATCCATTACCTCACAGATTAAAATAAAATATGATTCATGACTTATATAATGCACAACAGCGGAATTGTAGATTACATTGAAACTGTAATATACAAATATATCCAAATTATAGTAACGTCAAAAATAATTATTTTAAAAAATGATTGTTATACAGTATAAACAATTGTTATAAACGATTAATTATGATTGCGCGATATTTTAAATGACATTGTTGACTTTGATTATACACAACGTGTATTATATCATTTGAATAATGGAAAGTTAATTTACACTCAAAAAAGAAGTGTTTAATTTTATATTAAAATGTTTTATTTCTGTCTCCGTTTTTTAAACATTTAAAAATGTTTCTGTTTTAAACGTATAGATTTAAAACGTATAAAACTGAAATCTTTAACAAGCTTTAAATATTTTAGTGTTTAAAATCTAAACATCGTTTAAAATTCAAACATTTTTAAGTATTTCAAAAATAGAGATAGAAGTAAAACATTTTAATATCTTAAAATTAAACTTCTTTTTTTAGTGTCGAAGTATACGAGTTTAATTACAATTGTCTTTATGAAGTCGGAACGTTATTTATTTCAGAGCCGATCCATTATATACTCGTGACATTTCGACTGACATTAATGTCTCGAAAGTCTCGAGAATGATGGCTAATCGTTACTTTAATCGCTCAGTTTAACGATTCGTATATCTTTATGCTTTCGTGATACGAAAATAATGTGATACGTTTAAATTAATGAAAGTAGATAATTTTTAAATTTGGGTTGGATAACAATTCCGTGCAATTTTTTATCTATAAATGAAAGACGATTCTTTTAGAAGGCAATAATTTTAGTCGATAATGTATTAGCCATTGTAATCCACTACCTTTTATTATTTTTCGGGCAGCTTCATAATTCCTCGCTCGAAGAACTTCCTGTTTTTCTCGGCGAAAAGCTAAAATAAAAATCCAAAAACCGCATTATTGGAATTATTGGCCAACCCAATATATGTAAAGAATGACCGCATTTTGAAGAGCAATACTGCGGCACTTGTGTGTAACGTTTATAAATTACAATCGTATTTTCTCTTAATACTAATCGTGAACATATTTCAACGTATAATAATGCGAGCAGCTCGCGTTATATTGCCTGCCTCGAGTGCCGATGAATGATGATAGCGCGACCTTGTGTACCCAAAGCCTAGAGACTTTGGGAGCTTTCCAGCGAGAGACACAAATCGACACTGGAGTCATTCTATCTTTGTCTCTCACTGAATGTCAAACAAAGACAGAATGATTCCTGTGTCTCTTGCTGAAAAGCTCCCTTTGTGTACATAGCGGTGCTGCGATTTTGTGTACAATGTAGCGCGCTACATTCCGCGGAAAACAAGCAAATTTTTCTATGTACTGTTTATATAATATTAACCGAATTAGATATATACGCTGAATATTTCGTTACCCACATTTCGAATTAATTATTGATAAACGATCCATAGACAACCCGTTACTTTCCATTATTCGAATTATTCGATTCGCGTATTTACATTTGCGTATTTTATATTCGTTTTCCGTGCTTTCAATACGAAAACACATTTACATTCGCAACAGCGAAAAATTCGATGCGCACGAGGTGAAACGCATCTGAATCCACGCAACGTTAAGGAAATAATTACCATAAATATCGCGAAACAATAATTTGTAATCGTCGTCCTATATCGTCACGGTTCCTACTCCAAATTAATGAATCAAGCGAAATACCTGTTTCGATAGGTAATGATGGCCTCGACACGCTTGCGAGAGTAAATTAATCGCACGGGAGTACAATGGCTAAATGCTCATAGGGAATGATCGCTTTTGGCGTCTCCGAGTACCTGTCATTATCGTGTTTCGAGAGATAATGCGACAACATTCGAAGCGGCTCGCGCCGCTGCTTGCCCATCCGAGACTCTACACACGAATGATAACGCGTCTGGTAACCACGTTTTATAAACAATAGCACGCTATACTTCATACCAGCGCCATATATTAGCCAATTTGTGTCGCGCATTTTTGAACGTTTATTGCAAAATGAACGTACGCCGAATATTGCGTTCTTCACATTACAGAATAATTATTAAGCGGTCGCGCGGTTTTTCGTTAATCATCTGTCGTCGATTTACGATATAATTCCGCGTTCTCAATTCAAAAATAATAAGCGAATTGTGTTTAAATCGGTAAAAAATGAAAAGAATTAAATAATTGATAAACGGCTAGTATTTACTGTTACAGCTGATTGCTGTAATATATATGTATGTAGTGTCTGGATATGAAAAGCAAAGAAATATCAGCCGAATAATAAGAATAAAAAGTATCAGAAATGTGTATAACGAATAATTAGACTCGAATGCGCGAATTCTCTACCCGATATCATTAATCAATTATAATTGTTTATAACTCGAAAACTTTCGACATTTTAATATTTGATATTACACTCGACGCTAAATTTAATTTGTATACTATACTATATATTTATTACACTATTTATTATTAATATATTGTCATAAATGTATGTTTAAATATTGCAGCTGCAATGGAAAATTCTATATAAAGTACTTTATTATTAAATGGTCAATGCAAGAAATTGATTTCGCGAGAAGGTTCCTAAAATGTTTGACGCCGGTGCCTTATGAGTATTCTTGAAGTGAGAATAAAGTAAAACAGTATTCCAGAGGTATATATCGAAGAACACGCGATGGAAAATATATTCCACGGAATGAAGTGAGTTTCATGGATAACGTAGATCGGAAGGAAACTCGTTATCGCATTCTTACAACGCACGTACGACGCAACCGATACGCATCGCGATAGGGACGAAGTTTATGGCTCCCGCATGAATTATCTCTTGCATGCCTTCCCAGTTTCTTCGGTGCACGACAAGACGCCGATAGACGCCACTTTGTCTCGGGGATCGATATCGCGACGGCGCCGATAGAATATCGCTTTTGATAGATTAGCCGCCCGCTGCGCCTTTGTTATCCTACGCGATTTAACGAGGTGCGTCTTTGAGATCTGCAGCGAAACGATGGAAGCTGGAATCCGTCCATTATTAGCGGGATGAAATAGCTAATGCGATCGAAGGTAAATCGAGAAACGAGCGGTTCATACGATCTATTTTCGCAATAACACGCGTTTCAAGTCAATTGGAAACTACTGTTGAAAAAATATAAATGTCATAATTGAAAAAAAAAATGTTTCCATGCACGCGACATTCATTTGTCGCAGTTTAATTATGCGCGCTCTATATACACCATTTGTTTATTCTATCGATTTTAATAAGTGGTTTTCCAGAGAGCTGTCAATAGCATTGTATCCTCGCGAAAAATAGCGCCACGAGACTTTGATAGAAAGCGAACTATGACATGATTTCTCGTGACGTAATCATTCGTGCGAATTAATCTGTCGTTTCCATTTGAAAGATCTACAATCGCGCGAATAAGTATATAATAAGGTAGAGAGATGGAAGTCCCTCGTATTCCCCTCTCATAAATCGCTGCTTATCTCGCGCAACGTGATCCACACGGAGCCATTATCATGCTAATTCACGATTACCTGTCCTGCACCCCTCGTACTCGCTCACGCCTCCTATCTAGCTGCGCCCGGTTACGTTAAATTGGGATTGATGTCGCGACCGT
This sequence comes from Solenopsis fugax, assembly GCA_003595255.1. NCBI lineage: Eukaryota > Metazoa > Arthropoda > Insecta > Hymenoptera > Formicidae > Solenopsis > Solenopsis fugax. Next base: position 3,749 of record QKQZ01055416.1, on the reverse strand, counting down.
GATCCAAGTCGATTACGATGACGTGCCATTAAATTGGCACTTTCAAAAATAACCGTGCAGTCGAACATGCGCGTTTTCTACTTGTTAATTAGATGCGTAGGTGTTCGTGTGCGCGTGATGCGATACAAATCTTTGCTAATTTTTTTCCCCAATAAAAACTTATCCGTTTCGTACAATTGTACGGAAAACCCTACGTTGTTAGAGGTACGTTGAATTTTTCTTTCCATGCATAGATGTAATATAAAATTTAAATAACTTTTGTCTAACGTATATTTTATAGATAAAAATTGCTGCTAAATCTATTCTCGAAATTTTCTAATTTGTCCTTGGTTTTCTTATTTAACTTTCCAGCAGATCAAATAGGAAAAACACTTAAATGTAAATATTCATTTACCGGTATTTGAACGCTAAATGTTAAATTTAAATACAAATACAGTATCTTTTAAAAAAATGTGATTATTATTGTTAATTAGCGCTACACAAAGAGAGATCACAAACTGTACGCTAATCATTTAGTCAAAAATTCAATATTTTAAGATTATAATAATATATAAAGAGAATATTTACCATAAAGAGAATTTGAGACCAGAAAGAGGAGCAAATAGATTTTCTAGAACTCTTAAAGTGGTTATTGTCACGAAATAATTCCCGAGACAATCAGATTTTCTTCTTAAAAGATTTGGTGACAGATTAAATCAAAATTTAACGTGAAATTCAAAGCTACTAAGAGACAGAGCGGTTAATCAAAAGCTCGACTGTTCGCGTATTCTTACGTCGTCCGTCGCGACGTTCATTCACTGTTAATTAAGTGGATAATTAACATGATTGCACTCTCTCTCTCTCTTGCGCTTCGTTCCGAAAATCTAGAATCCTCGTAAAACCGCAAAAATATCACAATTAGCCCGTTGAAGTAGTCCTCTGTAAGGCAGTTCTGTTGTTGTAGCGGAGGCGAAAGTATATGACCGAGAACGAGTCAACCGAGAAAAAGCTTCGGGCAATTTCCGACGTTTGTTTTGTACGTGGCTGTTTTTCGCGCGTGCTAATTCCTTCAATTGATTAATAAATATCTCCTCTGCGGACCTTCTATTATCCGCATTCTCCTAGAAATTCATCTCATTTTTCTTCACTTACACTGTCACCAAGGCATTGCTTCGAGCAAAAATATATGCATGCTATTATTGAAATATTTTTGTTTCTTTCTCCATTATTATATTCATTATGATAATTATTAGAAGAATATATATATCGATACGGTTATCGGATGTTTTAAAATAACTAGCTACGTAATTCCATAGTGATAAGAAAACTAGTATATATGTACGTATTGTACATAATCATGCAATACAATTTTAAACCACATTAGTTCTAAGCAAGGCTGTGCCTGTTATTGTTAATTAATCGCATAATTAATAAAATTATTATTCAAGTTATTAATGTCCACGAAACGCGATTCATGCATACAATATGCGATTCGTCGATTAATCGTGCGCAATATCGAATCACTCTGTCGATTTGTATGAGATTTCTCGTGCGTAATATTGATTCATGTATCAGTGGAAATTACATGGGCATCGAAGCGGGATCGTGACACATCGAGAACGAGATATTATCCACACACCTACGCACGATTCCCAAAGATGAGCGTGCGTGCACGGCATATAAGCATGAATATCGATTATTTATTCGATAGCAGCTAATGCTGGTTTCCGCATTAAATTCCACGTTTCGAGCTAACAATTTAGTTGCATGATAGATACACAGGATGTATCAAGAGTCACGGCAAAGAGGAAATATTTATATTCGAGCCTATCTCGGCGCCACGACCAGCCGTTTTTCTTTCCTTCCTTCTCCCATCTTATTCTCGTTTTAAGGGAAAGAAAACGATTTAAATCTCGCGACTTTCCCGCGGGCTGCAATCTGACGAGTAATATCGTCCGTGCAAAAAGAGGCATATCGAGGTTAGCCTGGATTCTTATTACTCTCGGATCTGCCTAAATAAATTAAGGAACTAAACGAGACTGCTGGATTGCATTTTGACACAAATCACCGGACTGCAACATTCATGCGATTTCAAATAAATGCTTCTTATTCTGTCATTTTTTCCAAAACAAATAAAAAGTCCAATTCTAAATATAACAACAATTATTTATATTTATTAATATAAAGTATTCTGCCTCTTGTAGATTTTTGCTTGACAAGAATTATTTTCGCTAAATATGTCGATCTTTTGTTGTATATAAACGTTCGTAGGTTGTTACTATCAGTTTTCAGCTTTAAATGTCCGATTTTTGCGGGCGATCTTTACCGAGTGTGACACCGGAAGCAGAGGGCGACGGTGCAAAATCCGCCAGGGAATTTCGCGTTGACAATGAATTACGGAAAGCAGGCAATTTCGTACGGACCGACTTGGGGGCGGTGGACGGGAGGGTGTCCAGAGTGGGTCGGTCGGCTGGCCACAAAAAGTACAGCCAGTGGGACGACAAATCAAATTTTCGCTCCGGCTGCACGGAGCCGTGGCCCATTGTTGCTTTTTATATGCAAAGCAGGGTTAAATTATGGCGGGGGAAAGGAGGCGACGGTGGCGACGGATCCTGCGACCCGGGTCGGACCATTGTGCTACTTGCTGACCGGAAGCATCATTGTATTACCGCTGCCGTGAGAGCGGTAGTCGCTATTTAAATGTATTTCGGCCGCCGCTCCAGCCGTGGCGAATACGCGCGGTGTACTGCAGCGGAATACACTCGAGATGCACTTTGTCCCACTTCTCATCTTTTGACTCGATATATCGTAATGGCAAATTATGACGGGAAGACGGAGCGACGACAAATTTCTACAAAAGGCAGAGATAGGTCTGGCGATAAAGAAAAACATATAAGGATACGTTCTGCATTCCATTTTGTTAAAAAAAATTTTTTTTATTATAAATGGATTTTGCAAGTTTTATTTTCTATTTTATTTACTTCTCTCATATTTGTATTTATACTCTTTTCATTTAGAGATATATTCTAGAGGAATATTTATATAAATACTACGCGTATATGTTTTTCCATCATTGCTGTCACAACACTACATGCACTCTACCAAAATTGCAACATAAGTGCATGTTTATATGACGTACTGCAGGGAAGAGTACAAATGCGCATTTTACGCATTTTTGCGATTCCGGTTAAAACGTTTGAATGGGCAACACAATAACATGATAAACGTAACGGTGTAAAATGGAAAGTTATGTTCGCTGAAAAGTGCAGAACGATACGATCTGTCCGAAAGTAAGTTAACTAGATTTTTTTTGTTCACGACAATAGCGACAAATCGTCTGATACAGACGAGCATCTATAAATTTGATCAAGCTGAATATATCTCGTCGCATCTTCAATACGCGATTGCGTCAAACTTTGTTCACTTTTTCTAACGAACTCGTTTATTCCCGAGTCTAGTGATAATTAATCGTCAGTAAATAACTTTGGTTGAAACAACCTGCCGAGCGTGCTACCGTAATCACTTTAAACCTCTTTGAAGGCCCTTTCACGATCGCATAGCGGAGACCGATAACGCTATATTAAAATTGACGCGGTGATACGATTAATGCAAACGCAGTTGGAGCACCGGCAGATCGATCGAAGCGGCTCGTTCGTTTACACGATCGGCCAGCCAACACACTCGGTATATTCCTATATCACGATCCACTCGCAACATGCTTGTTGCAACACACGCTGCGGTTACGCGCATCATCGCCACCACCAGCACCA
>QKQZ01055414.1:0-21544 GCA_003595255.1 Solenopsis fugax | reverse complement strand
CGCCACGACCCCCGTGGGTGGTGCCGCCACCGGGCCCGGTTGCTGCGAGAATGGTAGACCTATGATGACGGACCCCGTGACGGGGCAAACGGTGTGCAGCTGCCAATACGACAACGCCGCGAGATTTGCGTTGAGCACTTATCCTCGGATACCCACCGCGACCTCCTACTCGTCCTACCCCACGCCGACGCCGTCTACCACCGACCAGGGGCCTTACCCCAGCATCGGCATGGATAGTTCTGCATTCTACTCGCCATTGGTAAGTTCTTTTCCATTCTTGACACGGCAATGTAATGTCTTTGACACATTTCCTGACGGAAAAAATTTTACAAAATTCTACGTAAATTTAAGAAATGCAAAAATCTACTTGAAAATACTAGAATTAAAATACTTTTCTAAATTTTTATAAATTTGTGTATTTTTGTTGTGTGATTTCTATAAATTTCTCGGTAAAACTACATCAAATTATAATGAACTACAACATTCTAAGTATAGCTTACTCTGGTAAAAAAATTTCTATGAATAATTACAAAGATCTACTAAAAATAGATATTTGTAGAAATTATTAGTTTTTTCGTAAAAACATTTATATTTTCTTAGATATATGTATTTAACTTCCGATTTTAGCATTTTGATGTAGAATTTTACAGAACCTTTTCCGCCATGGTTAAAAAATTGTTAATCGATAGCGGATACCAGTTTTTAATTAATCTTGGATTTATACTGTGGATGAATTTTCATCTAAGTGCTAGTTCAAAATTTAGTAGTTTTTGTCATTATATTTTTGATAGCTTAAAATAACATTTAATAAGATTAGGTATATATTAAAATAAATAGTTCAATTATTCTAACATCTTGCAACCTATAAAGTGGAAAAAAGTGTAAAAAATATTTAATTTTGTGGGTGAACTTTATCCCGGAGTAATGTTGATGTAAGAAAAAAATATGAGCAGAGAGTAGAGCACTCTAAAAATAATATCAATATAACGAGATACGAAATCTACACATAAACATGATTGATTTCTTACAACGAAAAGAATAATTTTATCGTATTAAAGTATCTAAAAATTTTAGCTAGATACAGATCAGAAAGCAATTTTATATTGGATTATCAAAATAATTATGTAAGACGTTCAAGCATAATGAATGATATTGTTGCAAAAGTTTTGACATTAAACATCCAATATAAATTTTTTAATGGTTCCACATAATTATTTTTAAAATTGTATTTCAGCAAAATTGTTCTTTCCGTATAAAAATAATTTGCTAACGATCAAGACAATATTATTATAAATATTTGAACTTTAATAAATTTTTTCAATGGTTTTTTCACGGAAAAAAGACTCTCTATTAGTATTAAAAAACAAATAAAATTTATCATTCCTACTGAAAGTTTAGGGAATTATAACTGTTGCGTTCTTGTTCCAATATCAAAATTCATATTGTTTTAAAAAGTCCAAGATCTTTCGACTTTTTCCATAGTTTCAAATTTGCTGCGGCATTAAAATCATGTCATAAATCTCTTGTCATAATCTCTAGAACTACGAAAGATCGTCCCGTGTGTTTTGCAACGTGTGACACGACCGTTGCCGGATGCAGATTGATCGATTCGTCATACTAGGACTTCTCCAGTATTAACTTAAGACGGATTAGCACGTGGTGTTGCCGCGAATTAGCTTGGAATCCCGGCGACGGAACCCTCTCTCGGACGTTGGGATCGTGCGACCCCCTCGATTGCCCCGCCGCGCTCAAGAATTCGCGCGTCTTCGCAGGCTGGGTGCCGGCTGCGTCGAATTATTCACACGTCCCTTTCTCGAGAAGCAGCCGATAATCTCGTTTAAGTTTCGATTCGCGGAAGGCGAAGTCGCTCGTTACATTCTCAAGGGGCTGTGACGAATTCGCGCGCATATGTCACCGGGGAATCCTCCTGTGCGACCGACTGTGCGCATTACCATCTTCACTGTCTCGGCCCCAAAGAAGCCAGGAATCTAACGAAATGCGCGTCAAACCAGTTACGCGCGATCTAAAATTCACCACAGAATTTTATCTGCAATTTCCCGTATTCGAAAATATTTTCTGAATCGCAATTATATGTCTATACTATAAAATTAATGACTGCTCCACTTTCATAAACAAAAATCGTATACTGTGAGTATACGTAGCAAATGTACGCAACAAGATAAACGACGACAGAAGCACAACTAATTTTCTCCTGTTATCTCTCTAATTTTTCTCTTGTTACCCGTTATTTTGCGACCGAGAGAACGGATGCATTACATTAACGCTGATAAGCACATTTGATGCAATCCCGGATTGGAAGAAAGTGTAGTAGCCAATTAAATTTGAATTTATCGGACGATTATACTAATTGGCTGCTTTTAGGCGGCGTTGTCGATTAATGTATTCCTCGCGCGCGGCCAACGGCCCGAGATAAAAATAGAGTCGCTATGGAGAAGAAAATCTAGGAAAAAGGAGTCGTTACGACGGCTAATAATGTAGTCGGAAATTGCTCCATTTCACGCCGCGATTCGATGGCGCGAGGATTTATATCCGCCGCGATTCATCGCGTGTAATACATTTGTAGACGCGGGCTTATCTCGAGTGAAATTCAGCGAATGCATTTACCATTCTGGAGACACGTCTCATTCTTCATACGTAATTAGCAACATAAATTTGCGGACGCAATTTTCTAGATCGCGTGTGGTAAGCAACGCGATCTCTCATCGGTACAACTCGGCTGGAACTAACGTATCGCGCGCGTTTACGAACTGTAGATGGAATCGTCATAATTTGGTAAAAAGGCAAAAAAAGAAAGGGTATCTGTCAAGGGAAATGCTACTTTCACATGAAAGCGCAATTATCGTTAAAAATCAGCTTTTAATAACGGCACTATGTGCGGCGTAATCAATCTGTAACGGCAATTTCTGTAATGGCACGGCGCGCGGCGTGCCATTGACGTGTGCCCCGTTAAATGTGTCATTACCTCGTATAATCAGATAATACGTACGGCTATCTCTACAGCGCATTTTCATTTTCACGGATCGCGATGTTTGTACGACTGAAAAAGCCATCGGCTTTTTGATGTCGCCGCGTAATCAGTGCACGCTCTTGGACAGATAAAAAACGCTGATAACGACACAGGCCCTTATCGGAGCAGCGTAAATCGTGCGATATATTTCGCGATTTTGTATTCTTGTGTATCGAGTACCGATTGGATATATTACTCTTGTTTCGCAAATTAACTTAGACCACGCCGATATCGCGGAATACAAATAAGTCTAACAATCGTAAGATTTAAATGGATATCGGGATTTACAAGTCTATAAAGTTTATCGTGTCATTTCACAGTCAGCTTCACGAGATAATAATATCACGAGGTTAACATATTTAATTAAGCACGCCTGGCAGATTGCATACACGCGTCAGCCTGATACTCCGTAGATCTATCATTAGATCTGAATATTTGTCGCGCGACATCGGCGCAAAAACTGCGAGCTGTCGGTTCTAATAATATCGAGCAGTGACGTAGTAATGTTATATAGTTACATCAGAAAATATGAGTTAATTGAAATTAAAATAGTAAGTGCATAATTAACATCTCCATTTCGAATCGCACATCTCTTTCGATGTACACTGAGAGAAATGTTTTGTAAAATCAACCAAAGTTTGATTAGTGATCAAATGAATTTTATAGTGATAGTTACTAAATATATAGTTGTTTTGATCAAACAATTTGTAGCCTTAACCAAATAATTATTTTCATACAACAAATTACAAAAAGTGTTTGGTTTTTTTGTTAAATGTAACAAAGTTTTTGGTACCAGTAACTATAAAATTCATTTGATCACTATACTACCAAACGATTTCTCTCAGTGTACTGATATATCAAACGTGAGTTGTAAAGTGCCTTCGGAATGTCTCTCTGACGCAAGAGAGACCGTCGACCGTACCTCCCTATTTTTTTTTTATTCACAAATAAAATTCCCTCACAAAAATATATATTCCGCATATATGACGTTCGCGAATCTCGCTTGTCGTGCGCTAGGCGAGATCGTCTGTGTCAAACGAATCGGCGATGAAGGAAGGGAGGAGGCGGACACCGAAAGAACGGGAAGTAGGGACAGGAGAGTGCTCTCATCGCTCTCGCGAACGAGTTTATAGAATCAATACGCGGGATGCCATGAAACAGGGACCGGAGCCACACCGGGGGGAATACCGCGGCGGCGGCGGCGCGATGGGAGAGTGCGCGAACGCGAGAAAGGACGAGAGAGGAGGACGTAACTCTCTGCGCGAGATAGGGGAGCAACGGTAGACGGAAGCCTCTTCTCATCAGCCGACGGATTCGTCTTATTTCGCGCTGGCGACGGTGTCTCGGCGTAACGGATTCCGAGATTCGCTCTGGCGACGTTTTCCTCGGGAATGCCGCCCCACACACGGCGATTCGCGCTTTAAACCCTCTTGATATTTTGCGCTCTATTCGCATTGCCTATCGGTACTTGAAACGGTTATCTTGGCAATGAGAGATTTTAATGTATAATATCGTTAATAATGCTTGAGTTATTAATGCTGTTTCCTACACGCCAAAATAGAATATTCTACAAATAATTCTCCAAATAGTGGAAGCTGCGAATAATTGGCAGACTGCATTTCCCTTCACGAGACGCACTGACCGAAATTTATCATATTGATAATGCACATAACACTAGTACCATGAAAATGAGAGCGGCAAATTGAACACTTGTCGTTTTCTCTCTTGAGCTCATTTTGGCGGGATATCAAGTCATCTGATTAATAACGAAAATGCTTGCTATTTTGCAATATTAGTAGGACATACCGCGATAGTGTGAAGCCATGCGTACGAAACTTGGATGTTCGTCCAACGGTATCGGTATCAATAGCAACATTCCGCGGTTGTGGAGGAGAGGCACGCGTATCTGCCGCAATACGAAAGTCGTAACGTTTCGATTCGCGATATGGTGCGTTATTTTACGGCCCATTGAAAAGCTTAACACGCGTAGCTTTCTTAATCGTAGATTGTTACGCTTTTATAATTGGTACTTAAACGCGGCTGGCGTGCATTATTGCCACGCGCAGCGCACGTTTAGTTGCGCGCGCGTTTATCCGCAAGTAATAAAATCGGGAATTGCGTAAAATTATTATAGAATTCTCACATCTACGAACTTATCAATTCACACGAATACAGTTTCGACGATTTCTTCAACAGCTCGTAATTTTCGATATTAAAATTCTTTTGTCATCATCCTCGTCAGTTCTTGACCGCATGAAACAATGGAAAATTTTTGATAGTGTTTTCACATAACGTTGAAAAAGTATTGAAATATTTGTATACTCGAGTATAAATTAATTCGATGCTTTTTTCATAAAAGTCATAGCTTATTCACAAAAAATCAAATAGAGGTTTAATGTTTAAATAATTTCCATTATTTTCTTTGTCCCATTTATCGAGCAGCTGACAAATATTCTCTAAAAAGAAACTTAGCAGTTGAATCGATAAAGTTTTCAAGACTTTTTCGGACCTTTTCCATTATCTTAAATCTGTAGCCAGGTGATATTAGGGCGACCGAAACAGGTGGTAATTCGACGGGGCTAAGTATGGAGAAAAATCCACGAAGGGACCACTGAGAAAAAATTTTGTTAATTCAATAAATACCTGTAACAAATATTTTTATAAATGTGATTTGTTATCACTATATAGCCTACAAATATTTTTTACAGGTACTGGTATTTGTTAAATTAACGCATGGTATTTGTTGAATCAAAGCATAGAAGGCATCTTTCATCTTCTTTGCTGCACGTGGTCGAATGTTGTTATTACTGCAAAATAAAATCTCTGAAAAGAAATCTCTGGAATTTCTGATATTACTTTTTGCACTTTATTTTTGAATCACCAGTACGTTCATTCAAAGCACAACAAATCATTTCTTCAACAGTATTACTTTTTCATGAAATGCGAAAAAATGCAGTACTTTAAATTTGTTTGGATACCCATCACGTTCACTGCTGTTTTTCAAGATGGTAGAGCCAATTATTATAGTGCTTCTTAAATCTTAAGGGTGGCACTTTCAAATTATTATAAGACAGAAAAAAAAAATTTAATTTGGACCAGAATTACAAAACGTCAGAAGTAAAGACATCGAATTAATGTATATACCTAATATACAATATATATAGCAACCATAGTTGTCGATAAGTTCCGCTGTAATTGAGACTGATGAGCCGAAGGACGAAGGGATCCTCCCTCGCGCGTATTGGTTTAGTTCTGGCCTTGCGAAACCCCAGGAATGCCATTTGTCGCGCGAGACGGCGGGACGCGCGGACGTCATAGTTTTGCATCTTTATCGGCATAAATTGCAGTCCGGCCGGTCAATCGTTCCTGGAATTTCAACGCCGTCGCGTAATTTGGCGCACGCGACCATCACTGCCAGTAGTCGGATGACGGACGATACGACAGGCTAAAGCCCGGAATGCCATAATAAGCGTCAGACTACCGGAATTTTGAATATTTTGACGATGGGTTGCATCGTCCTTTCCCTTCATATCGGTGTGATATCGTTTTTAAAAATAAAAAGCTTAAACAAAAAGTTCCTTCCTTTGTAAAAAAAAAAAAAAATAACTTTCGCTTTGTGTTGCTAACGTTATGGGCACTTAAGCGACAAAACATTCGAATATCAAGAAAAAATATCTCTTCGATATATTATTACATAATCTTTTGAACAATTGTACAACAAATTGTACAAAAAAGTTACAAAAAACGATATTTTTTGCACAACAATGAGATAGGTATGTTGCCTGTCCATCATCTCGTTAGCACGCACATTTGCATATGTTATTATACAATATAATTTATGTTCACCTATTCTCGCAGTTATAAAAAGAATATGTTGCTACCGAATAATTAGTAATGAAATAAAAACGAACAATTGTCAGGATTAACATTTTTCTCAGAACGCTCCCCACTTGTAAATTTAAATACGAGAAAATTTAAATATAATGAAGATATTCGAAAAAAATTTCTACGTACTCTTATATTTTAATATCTAGTATAAGCGTACATTTTAATGAAGTATTTTAGTATATATAACTTAAAATAAAACAAAACGCTTCCGGTATTATACAGGTATAAATAGAGTTAGAGATCATACATGTATTTTATTTAATAATTTCTATGTTTTTTTCACGTACTCATTATTGCTCGTGTTTCTTTTCTTGCGTTTCTTTTTCCCTTCCTTTGATCTTTTTCATCGGATAGTTAAGCAGGAAGCATGTGCTCTTGACGTTTCAAATCGACGGACCGATTCGACGGGCATTATAATATAATAAGAATCAGATTAGCATTGAATGGAGTGAGTGACGCAATGGATTGTCAAAAATACCTATAAGAATCCCATAAGACTCACAATATGCTATGTAACCCTTATTAACAAAAAGAAGTAAGAAATATGAAAAGCGTTATACGAATAAAAATATGAATAAATATTATTGAAACTTTTAAGCAATTCTAAATTATATCTAGAAATTGCACCAATTGTTGTTCACGAGACAATCAACATAAAATCGATGCATAATTTTAATCCAAGAATAAGTCACTTAATTTTTTCGCGTAAACGGATACCTGTTCTATAATTTATTTGAAATCATTATTCACATAAATTTACACTTAATATTTTTTTAAGTAAAAAGGAATGAAAAAAAATATGTACGGATTCTCGATCAGTAACGAAAATTATTAATTACGAGCTTTATTTTCTCTTCTTTTCGCTGCTGGGGTGTAAAAACACAAGTGACTACTCCAGAGTTAAACGAATTACGTACATGTTTTTGTATTGAATAGAATGCGGATGAAGAACAAGAGTATTTTGTCATAGAATATAGGTGGATCTATGCTTTTCGAGCACCCTGCATAGGAGACAATTATAGGCGCTATTGCATTAACTTGATGGACTGTATCGAGCGCACAGCGACACAGGGTATCAAGTTAGAGCCACCTCGCTGTCGCGCCCCCTAATGCGTCGCATACGTCGCGAGATTTGGAGCGTAACACAACGATTATTGCTACCTTAATACAGGCGTGCTCGTATAATCGGTTAAATCGACGACCGGTGACCCTGTGTGATTGTGCACAGTCGTTTAACAATAGTCCAAAGCGTCGACGTCGGACCACCCGCAGTTCGCCATTAAAGCCGCTTCTGAAAAGAAGAGAAATAAAGACGAAGATACACACATACATACACACATAAATATACACGTACACTTATACACACTTATGCATACATATATACCGGACTCCCCGAAGAGGGAGACCCACGGCGAGGTGGGACTAAGGTCCGAGAGCAAGGCGAAAGAAATGCGGGAGGGAGAGCCAAGGACACCCGTTAGGGCCTTCGAAAATCGAAACGAAGTGTGTAGGAGCGAGCAAGGAATTAAGAAAGTGGACGCTGACGACGATGAAGACACGGCGACGACGACGGCGGCAACTACAACGACGACGACGACGACGACGACTAGATGTAACACGAAACTTCGTGGCGCCAAAGAGACCACTCTTAAGCCGCTGCACTAATAATATCCCCCATTGTGCTACCATTAGCCGCGTAACGTGCCGCCACGTTCCTTTTCTCACCTGCGCTCCTCTTTTTCTCTCTTTTTCTCACTTTCTTTTCCACTCTTTCCTCTCGCCTCCCTTCTTCCACCTCATCGCTCGTCTTTTATAGTGTACCTTTATAACGCATCTTGTGACGACATTATACACCGACTAACTGATTGTCTGTCCGTGATAATGTCATAGGGATGCCTGGTTAAATCCGCGTCCTCCTTTCATTTGCCTCTTAATCCGCAGAGTGATCAAGACGAGAGTAAAAGATGATTGAAAGATTTCTTTCAGGGACATTTATCCCTCTCGTATAATCTTTTTAAGAGTACAAACCGCACACTGTGTGCTCAGATCAAATATATTATATTTATACAATCGGCTACGACTCCTTGTGGCTTTCTAGTCTATCAGTGAAAATTGAGATGGATTGAACTGAACCTCTAAAGGGTTTCTGGACAGACTTGCGATAATCTCTCTCGGCATGCAGAACATAATCTGTAGCATTAACTATAATGGATCTATATAGTATCCTGAATCGCTTGTGTCACGCGAGGATCGATATTGATCAATACTGTCATTTTTTTTTTTATTTTAACGTCGCGATAGAAAGATAGCATGTCGATAACATGTTTACATTGTAGGGGAATTTAGATGCACGATGCAGCGACATACTCTAAATAAATTAGCGCTTATCATGCACTCTGCTCTTGTAGGGTAATCCGTACGGGCTGAAGGACGCGACGGGGATGGGCATGACGGCGGACATGGGTGCTGCCTGGGGCACGGCCGCCCTTCAACCTGCCGCCACGGGTTACTACCCTTACGATCCAACCCTGGCCGCCTACGGGTAAGTTTATCGCCAGGTTTCATGGTCTCTCGGCTCCATTAGATTAAACTACCACCGAAAGAGTGAGAGGGAGCGAGAGCGCTGAGCTACCTCCCCTCCTTCCCCTGTCCCGTTACCTCCGCGCGCCGCCATTAAAACAAGAGTCACGATTCCGTCGTACTCGCCACGTATACTCCGCTAGAAACGTTTCCGCACGACGACGGTTATCGTTATCGCGAATCCGTAATATCTCCCCCTTGGTCGTGCACCTGGAGAAGCACACCGTTTGTGGTGTATGGACCGTTAAAATCGCGCTTGGTCGTAGCAGCAAGATGAGAGACGCAACGCTGTTCATCGCCGATAAAGACCGTAGCCGGAGTAACTTTTATGTTAATATGATGTACGATGCATCGGATATTCATCCAAGTTAAACGTCCATTTTTAATCTCGTTTCGAGGCTAAAACAGATATAGCTCGTTTGCGCAAGTTGCGATTGCGTGTTACTATAATACATTAATGCGGTAGCATTTGATATAATCGTCGTCATCGATCGGCTTGACATTCGGCCGAAGTAGTTGCCGCGATTTCCGAATTCTGTCGAACTCGAAGGGGTTGAAGGTACCGGCGCTTGAGTTAGGCCAAACACGACGGACGGCTACAAAATGGCTGTAGGCAGCCGAGTGGGCGTATATAATGGAGGCTTCCAGGTTGGACGTGTGTACATACGTACACTGGCATATACGCATACACACATACACACAGCCGCACATATCGCCACATCGCGAGCGTAGGGAGAGCAGTAGGTCTCTCTCCGTAGGAGAGCGAGTGAGTGAGTGAGTTTATTGATTGGCTTCCTCCCCGGGGTTGGCTCGCCCGTTCGCCAGGCCTCTCTCTGCTCTACTCACCACTCTACTCTCGGCTCCGTGTGCTCTCTCTCTCTCTCTCTCTCTCTCCCTCGCTCTATCCCCTATCTCTAACTCTATCTCTCTCCAACTCTAAATCCCTCTCTATCTCTCCCTCTCTCCTTCCCGTCCATCTCTTCCTCCCGCACTCCGTCGCGAACGTCTATTCCCTTTCGACTACTTCCTCGGCCACCTCCGTATCCTCCGAACGAGTCGGCTCCCACAGGTGCTTTACTTGCTTCGCTTAGCAACCCTCGTGTCCGCCTGGCGAACACACACACACACACACACACACAGACACATGTACACACGTTCATGCTCAATGTTCAGGAATAGGCAAGCGCGCTGTGACTCACGCAACGGGAGACTTCTCCCTCTCCCTCTTCCAGAGCCACCCCTTCGGGTGGTTGTATAGTCTGCATGTGCTCGGCGACGGTGGCGGCGGCGGTGGCGGCGCCTACCAGAGAAACTCCGACGGTAGGCATTGTTTATCGTGGAATTCAGCGCCCTTACTGCCTCGCTCTCTCACCACCTTTCCTGGACAAGCCTCTATTAATTTACTTGCTTAATAATACGACGGCCGCTCTCTCGCTCGCTTCTCCCTCATCTCTGCCCCGGTAGCTCTCTTCCCTTACTACGTGCCGCGTCACTTTCGACGCCGTCGGACCGCTATTGTTTTACCGGCGTTGAAAGTTGAGGACTGTGTTATATGACGACGCAAGTAGGGGATGCCCAGCGCGAGGGTGTAAATTGAAGCGGTTCGATTGGGACGCTCCGACGCGAACGCTCTGATTACAGGAAATGAGAAATATGTCGTTACTGACCTCCGCGAAAGGGTTCCTTTGAGGACACTTCAAACGGATAGAAATGTCTCTTTTATTTTCTCGTTGTCTTTACATAAATTGATTGATTTCTCTGTTTTCCTTCGTTCGCACTGTTGCACACTCTCACAAATCTTACTATTATTGTACTTATTACTAAATGATAGATGAGTGTATGTCTGCTTGCTCTTTATGCAATAAGACAACATAGCAAACATTATATATTGTCAATTATTTAAATATCAATTTAAATATCAAAGATAATCGTGTACCTTTCAATAACACGAAACGTTAATCCAATATAGATAATATCAAAAGTATACATGGAATCAAATTTCTGTTCTTTCGTCCTTAGATCGGTAATTACACAATCAAAACATATTAGATGATACTATAATTGTGCTATCGCTCTTTTCGTCCATTAAAAGCTAGGACAGTGTGTCAGCGAATGCTGCAGTGATACTATCTTAATTTCAACCCAATCGGGAGATACTGCTTTTTATTATCAACGATCGCTTATAGACATTCGCTGTGTTGGGATCATAGAGAAACGCGCGGCCTTTTTCTCTTTGATGATCACCTTTGATTTCTCGTAACCGGTTACTTATCTGTGTCTTTTCTATCTATCGTCTAGAGATGCCTGAAACGGCATCTAATACTGAAAAAATCACATGACATGTCGACGTATAGAGTACGTACGCGAGAGTGTGCGCATTTTACTGTGACCGACTAGATAAAAAAATTTTCCGCTGAGATTCTCTTCGCGCCATCATACGATTCGCTTAAAATGAAAATCAAGCATCGAGGCTACTCGAGCGTAGTTCAGTTCCACACAATTTCATTGATTATCGAAGTAGCTGTTATGTCCTCCGCGATTATTCCGCCTTGAAATAATGTAAAAGGAAAAGGCTGCGATGTTGATGATTAGAGACAGAAAGCATATCAGTTTATCGTAGAACGCAGCGATTGCGCGAGTACAGGGGGCGGATCTTGTCGATGGCAGTACGGAGCAAACGCAGCCGTAAGCTATACGCGATTGCACATAAGAGAGGGTGCACGCGCGCGCGCGCGCGCGCGCGCGTGTGTGTGTGTGTGTGTGTGTGTGAAAGAGATAGATAGAGAGGGAAAGGAAGAGGGAGGGGGAGAGAGAGAGAGAGAGAGAGAGAGAGATATGCAATAGGTTGGTCGGTAGGAAACGTTTGCACATCCGAACCCGAGCGTAACTATTGAAGCTACCTATATATATACACGACTATACCAGGCTGGAGGACGTAATTACGCGCGTTCTGCCAATATTGGTTAACCTTTCGAGGTTGACGCCACCATATGCAAAGCCTCTAATGAGTCGCTCGAGTGCTGCCAGTGTCTAGCATTACGCGCTCCTCTATGCACCCTTTCGCATCGTTATTATCCCCCTTAGTGGAGGAATTCCTGCCGCTTCGATCCTACCGTTTTCAACCTCCCTCTGAGTCCACCGACAATTCCGTTTCACATATATGATACGCCTCTCTCCGTCCTTTCACTCCCACGAACGGTACCACGCTTCTAAATTGACGTTAATCTCCAATCTACGCGGGAATACGCGCAGCGATGCGATAACTGCAAGTTCATTTCTTGTTATTGCGCGAAATCCATTTGCCAAATCCCATATCGCACAACGTTAACATTTGATTATTGGTCTTTTGACAAACGATTGACTGACAATAAGAAAGCTATTCGTTCCTATTTGCTTATCGTTTGTGTCGGATTAAAAATATTTTTAAATCGCGGAGGATATTTTTAAATAAGTCACTCAAGATGCCAGCTCGGATTAAGAATTGAAATTCAAACGTACGTCAAGGTACTTTTGATATTTGTACGTTTATTCGCAAATCACGTGTTAAAAATCCGTATACGTTGTGTTCTTCAAGGACGCTCGTCGCACGATTTCGCTTCAGCATCGACAAAGAGACGATAAGAGCGTGTCAGAGAATTTTATGATAGCAGATAGCGCCATTCACTCGCAATCTACTAGTTCGTGAGCTCTCGCACTATGAGCAGAACGCTTGTAGATCTTTATGTATCTAGCTTCGTTTACAATCCTTTGGGAATATATTAACTCGTATTTATAAAAATTCAAAAATATTTATTACTTGCCATTTCGATTTCAAGTAATGCGTGTCATGAAACGATCGTATGATGCTCGTTAACAGCAATGTAATATCTTCTTTCTTTTTTTTATTATATGGACATTTATTTGTACGACTTTAAAGTATATCCGATATTACACGTTCGAATTTTTTTCAAATTAGCTTTACAAAATTGAAAATCCTTTTATAAATTTAGGTACACACAAGAATAAATTTCGAGAGACTCAAATTTAAAAGTAACAAAAATTACATAATATATCGATAACTTTTTAATTTTTTTGTTTGTAAGTTGACTCTCTCAGAATTTATTTTTACGTGTACTTTAAACATGTAAAAGTTTTTGTAAAGCCAATTTGAAGGAAACTCAAACCTGTATCGGTAATTCCGTCAGTCCAGCATCACTTTAATTCACAGTAAAACTTGATGTTTTCGTATTTGAGAACATCGTGCCTCGGGTGCGAATAACGGCAAGATTTTTCGCGAACCAACCGCGTTGAGATATGCTATAAGGAGGAAGGGAGATTGGACTGGTCGTCGCACATTGGCCAAGTTTTTACTTTGCTCCCATTCGTCGTGGCATCTGCATCGCATATACAAGACGCGATCACATTCGAGCGATTCTCTCCCGGCACGCAACGGTACACTTAGTATGTAAATGCCGATGCGGATTCGTTGTGTATGTAGATAATTGCGCAGCGCAGCGCCGGCGCAGCCCGTGTGGGAGGCAGTCGAAATTGCGCATATTAACGAAGGGGGGCGAACTTTGATTATATCTGCAAGCTTGTGTCGTCGTCTGCTGTCGATACCTGACGAGTCTTCGAAATGCGAACTGTTACTTTCCTTCGCATATTCACTAACTTTCTCATTTGTAACATATATAGTATTGTCAAATAGATATAGACACGAAAAGCCTAAAGGAAAAGAACGATCTTGCTAAAATAAACAATCTAAAAATTTAGTTAGATCTGAAAATAATTTTATTAAACTATCAAAATAATTACATTCTAACTGTTGCTAGAATGTCAAAATTGTTTCTAGTTGTATATATATATGTATGTAAGTGTATGTGTATGTACATACACGGAAAAAAATAATTTTGTTCAAGTATCTAAAAATTTAGCTACAGATCTAAGGATAATTTTTTAGACTATTAAAATAATTATGAAGGATGCTCTAGTATAATAATCAATGTTATAAAAATTTTGACATTCTAGCAATCAAGTGTATCCTACATAATTATTTTGATACTCTGATAAAATTAATTGCAGATCTATGTATTTAGTTAAATTTTTACTAGAATCATGTTTTCCATGTAGACTTTTTATATCTATGCTATTTGACAATGTTAAAAAATGAGAAAGTTAACGAATACATGGAAGAAAATAACAGTCCACGAAAAGAATAATTTCGCCGAAGTATCTATAATATTTATATGTACATATTTGTGTACGTATGTGTGTGTGCGATGCTCTTCGTAACATTGATACTCCAGAAAATATTAGAGAGCCTTCCCTATCCTGTTTCGCGGAAGGACATATCCGTAATAGAATTAACAGTTTTCCGCCCTAATACGGTGCATTTTATTGTTTCGTCTTTCGCAAATGCCGCCATGTGGTCGCAACTGCTTCAACGGACGCGGAAGCCTATCGAAATCGATAGGACTCCTTCGAGGACATGGCCGCTTTCTTACGATAGCAGCAGGCGAAAGGAGGAACGTGGTCGGAGAAGAGCAAGAAAAAAAAGAAAGAAAAAAAAAGAAAACGTAGAAGTCGAGGAGAGGCTCGTTTTACTGGCGATGTATCCCGGCGGCCGCCTTTCCCTTGTACGAGGGAGTTTAATAGAGGGTGAAACGTCCTCCACCTTCTTCGAGTCAGCCTCCTGCGGATTGCCGCTTCCATCCCCATCGACGCGGTCATCTCGGCAATCTCGGATGCGGATCGCAGTGGTAATCGGAGGGTGGTACGTAGGGGGTTGCGCAGCCTTGTGCTCGTTGAGTGAAAGCGGGAATCTAATAATTCGCCGTTCGATTTACCTCGATTTCCGCTTTTCTCTTTCTCGCTCTTCGGCTTCCTCCCCGCGTGTGCCGAGCGATTTCTCCAATCCGACTGCCGCCCGACATGCACTCGTCTAATTCGATTACATAAAGTGGAAATGGAGACCTGACAACGAGTTTATTTTTAACGGCGCCACAACGAAAATAAAGATCCCGCGATTGACGATTATTTCCGAATACAACGTCGATAGAAATCGTAAATCAAGCAATACGGATTGATCGATAACGCTGATCCGGTTTATCAAGAATATTCGTTTAAATTATTTACAATCTTAAATTAGTCACCTGTATTATTTCTCACAAAATTTGTAAAATTTTCAGAAATTTTTGGAAATGTTACTGCAAAAATTGTTTCGATTATCAGTATATCGATCTTTCGATTATCGTCGACCACTCGACGTCGATACTACGAGATTTTCATTTATCTCTAGCCACCGACGAGCAACAGCAGCAGGTATCTCGCCAGGATGTGTTCCGCTCGAGGCGAAACATTGTTACTAACCACCACCATCGCCGCTATCGCGAACCACTGTGCCTCTTCCATCGTTTCACAACCGATGGATCGTCGATAGGTATTTTAGCCTGTAGTATATAACAGTACCCACCTATAACATACTCGCGCACTGGGTTCTTCGTAAGGGGAGGAATGGAAGAGAGACGAGAGAGGAGTAGACGAGACTGAGCAAGCGAGCGAGCGAGAGGGGATGGGCGAGAGGGGATCGATCGAATCGCCATTACGGCGAGTGAGTGCCGGGGGTGCACGATGGAATCACGCCGCCGCTGGGGGTTTATTCCCCGTATATATTTGCCGGAGTATCACCCTCGACCCAGTAGGATGCCGCCCCTCTCCTCTCTATCCCAGAGGGGTTTGATGTTCAGCAAGGCGGAGAGAAAGAGAAAGGGAGAGGTGGGGAAAGAGAGAAAGAGAGAGAAACAAAGAGTGAAAGAGAGAGGCACGGATCTAGGAAAGCCGAGGGCTCGTGCAGAGCACTTTGGACTTGCCAAAATCTGCGGGGAATTCGCACCCTCGACACGATACCATTTCTCGAATGGAGTGGCCCGTTTCGACAAATATGGAACAATAGTTACCTTCTGGCAGGCAAACGGCGAACTTTGTTTAACGACGATTATTCAGTCGTTAATAATGCATTTGGTGTTTGTTAGAAAAATGCGATTAATAAGTTAATAAATTAATTTCGATGTGATACCTAAATTTCTTCACAAAAAAAGATAGATATGCGTTAGATTGTAATCAACTTGCGTACATTGATTATGTCTCGATTATTTAGTGGCCAGCTGGTTAATGTATGAAGAAATGCGCAAATATTATATACAGTTTACTGAACTCTTTATGTCTCGGTTTTTCTCATATTGCGCTTCCTGTTTACAAGCCGCTGCTTGCTCGAGCGTAACGGAATTTTTAAAGAATTTTAGGGGACGTCTCATTGTAAGCTGTTTTTTTTTTTCGTTGTGTTTTTCAGGTACGGCGCTGGGTACGACCTGGCCGCGCGGCGGAAGAATGCCACGAGGGAGTCGACGGCAACCTTGAAGGCTTGGCTGAACGAACACAAGAAGAATCCGTATCCGACGAAAGGCGAGAAGATTATGCTGGCTATCATTACAAAGATGACGTTGACCCAAGTCTCTACTTGGTTCGCGAACGCGCGGAGACGTCTCAAAAAGGAGAACAAGATGACCTGGGAACCGAAGAACAAGACGGACGACGATGACGACGCGGTGCTCACCGATTCTGAGGATAATAAGGAAAAGGACGATCTCGCGTCGGACAACAGAGGCGATCGGGTTGGCGAAGAGGCGAGGCGGGGCCTCGACGATACCGGTAAGCCTTTTTTCCTTTCCACGCATGACAACATCCGTTGCCCGACAGCGAGTCAGAATTCATTATTCAGTAAGACGTTGCCTCCAGATACGACCCGTCACGTTTTCACGTCGCTATCTGCGAGAGCGATTTAGAAAATTGCTCGTAGACGCGGGGCGTGCTGACGTTAACACGCGAAATCTTAGTTTACGTCGCCAACAGGACTACAAACTGTGAAACGAAATGAAACGAGGGGCGTGTCTGCTAACGCGCGTCGCCGCAGAAAAAAATGTTCGGAGAATAATAATAATAATAATAATAATCGAAACGACTAGCCCGCAGCGTATGCTTTGAGAGGGTCTGAGAAAGAGAGAAATTGCGCCGTCGCACATAATATTCGCGATAACTCGCCGCTATCAAGAAATTTCTATCGTTAGAAACGTCCGATTAACAATATTGCGAGAAGTATCGTCGGCCAAAGCTGGAATCATTTCTCGAAGATAGGCCCAGCGCGAGCAAAGCGAGCCGATCTCTTTGACTCCGGAATGTCGATGGCGTGTTTCCGTCGCGTGACTAGTTTCCCCGATATCGAATATCCATCAGCTGGCGTTTCTCGTATTGCGCAAGTATGCATTTCGCTCACAATGAATCGAACTTACGACTTCACTCCGGACGGTCGGCAGTTGTTCCTAAAAGATTACCTGAATCTTTTTGAGAGTATTCATGTACCGTTTCTGGATAATGCAAATATATCTTCGCTCCGTGCTTCGACCGAAAGATCGATGATAGGGCTTTTAGCCTTGTCGCTCGCGTACCTGTCGTTCCTCGAGAGCTTCTGTGAGTCGCCCATCAACCGTGAATTTTTACGGTCGGCGATTCCGAAATACGCGGCTGCAAATTTCGGTTCGTTTCAGCACCCGCTCCACCGCAAGCACGTCGCACATGCTCATTAAGGGGCCCGAATGCCACGACTCGTTTCCCAAATAGTGGTTCGGATATCGGAGATATTTGCATCCCGAGGGCGATTCGCTCGAGGCGCATTTCTTCGCGCGACGACCGGAAACGGGGAATTGAGAATTCGCGGCGAAACGGAGCGCGCGCGCGGTGCGGAGCGGACTCTACATCGCGGGGGCGGACATAATGGTTCACATGTGGGTAAACACAGTGACGGGTTGCGGGTTGCCGCGCGAAGAGATTAATGGCTCTCGGTTTGGTCCCCTGGTGAATCGGGCCGACGCCGTTGGTATTGGTATTGGGCACCCCGGGCTGGACCGGGCTGCTTGCCCGTGAGCTTGCCGCGAGCGTGTAGGTGTATGTACGAGGTGAGCGAGGAGCACAGATCTGTGAGAGGAGCACGTAATTGTATGCGTGCGCGCGTGCAAGAGGGAGAGGGTGCGCTCGGGCTGAGTAGCCATCCGTAGAACCATATCCACTCCGCGCCACGGAGTCCATATATATACATATATGTATACATGTACATACATATGTACATACACATATACGTGTATATATATATATATATATGTATATATTATATACATTGTGAATGTATATAGATACACACGGGAGAATGCTGGTTCGAGGTACGGTGATGTATCGGCGCCCGTGGCGAGACGAATGGTACGGACCCTCCTATGGCCACCATTACCCCACCGCACATTGGCCAATATCGGATATCTCTCTCTTTCTCTCTCGCTCACTCTCCTTCTCCTTCGTACTCTCGTATACTCTCGTCGTCTCGGTCTCTCTCCCCCCCGATCCAGGACACCTAGATCCTGCTACGTCACGCGTCCTGCAATGGCTCGTAATTTCAAAGGACTGGCTCGAGCGCGAGGAGAGCACTCCGGCGATGCGCCGGGAAAGGCTGACGAGAACCGATGGGAAATTGATTCGTCGCGCTAGTTCTCCCGCGTGAGGTCGCGTGAAAGCACAGACGTTGGCGTCTCTTACGTTAAAATTTTCGTGGTTCTCTTCTTCCTATATAAATAACGGGAACGTGTATCGACACTTTGGTATGTGGACGGATATACACGTACACGCCTTCACTCGCTCTGTGCCGGTGACCTTTAGAAATTCAAAGGGGAGCTTTTGGTGCGCTCATGAATTTCTACGCCGAGCCGCTGAGGAAGATAGGTCACACGAACTGTCAGCTACCTATGCGGCGAGGGTTGAAATATTCGTATTCAAGTAGAATATATATATTCACACTCTCGGGCTTTTGGAGCCCGACTATTGCTACATAAAGTTAGACACCTGCAAGTTCGGTCTGTCTTGTAAATCATCGAAATGTAATATCGGAATAGAAAAATTATTATGTGTCTATAACTTGTGGGCGAGTAACAATCTGACCGGGTAAAGTCAAGCCCAATACAATTTAGTTATTCAATTTAAATACAGAATCCGCCCGCACGGCACGAAGATTACGAGATTAACGTCTGATAAAAGAGGGTCAAAAGTTAAAGAGCCACTTGTGGACTCGACGGTAGTATCTATTTAGTTGGCCCATAAGAGAGAAGTTCTCTTTATAAGGGGGTGCGTGCGCCCTAAACCGAAACTCTCTTTTTCTCACCCTCTCTCTCTATTTCTCTCTCTAACTCTTTCTCTCTACGTCTCTCTTACACTCAAGAGTGTAGCAGCACGCCCTTCGTGCTTGGGAATTATCGCTTGACGACCCATCAAGTAAACCCTCTGCCGACACATTCGAACCTCTTAATGAAATTCTCACCCCTGACTGACTGCCTGGCTTGGCTCGGTGGCTGCCTGGCTGGCTGGCAGACGGTCGGGACGATCCGTGGAGTGCCCCGAGAGACGACGGGACAGGGAGATCGGAGCAAAAGGAGACGGATACGGTTCACTTTCTCTCTTTCTATCTCTCGCTTATCCACTCGCTCGCGCATCCTCCCCACTCATTGCCCCGAAGGGAAACTGAAATCTCTCGCGCCCCAAAGTGGTTGAAGGCTTCGCTCCCTTTTTTCACAGCATCCCTTACAGCTTAACTGTATAGGGGTATAAGAGAAATATCCGCACTCTCCTGCCGCTCGACGACCCTCCATGACGGTGGAATCCCGTTACGATGACTCGCGTTCTACGTCTCACTTTTGCGTATCAAATATTATAAACCATTAATGTCTCTGTTTCTCTTATATACATCCACTTTTACGAATCATCTTTGGCGAACGATAAGCAATTTTATACATAATATTTTTTATCTATTTTATCTTTTATGATATTTTAGACGATTTATGTAAGTGAAACGATCATTTGGCAAACAACATAAATCAAAACAATGTAAGTTAAAAAATCTCACTTTTGAAAAATTGTCTGGTTTTTATTGCAATACATTAAAAGTAATTAAAAATATGCTACATTATCTCATACATTACGTGAGTGAAATGAATCAAATATATCTTTTAAAAGTTATTTTCAAAAAGAAAATTAATTTCGAAAATTTTGTTATTTAAGTTATTTGTCAATAAAATGAGTATTTTCATACATATAAAATACTTTTTAATTAGGAAATTCTGTAATGACCAACTCTTCTAAAAATGTTATAAAATAACAGATTGTATCTTAAGAAAGATATTTAATTTTATTATTGAAAAATACTTAATTCAATTCTTACTAAAGTACTTCATTATTAAATATATTTTTACAGAGTATAATGTAAACTGTCAGTTATTAATTTATGCTTTTTAAGAATGAAAAGTTTTGTAAACCTAGTATTTAATTCTAAGAAAGAAACAAAGGAATGCTTGACTAATATGGTGAAGAAAATTGTGTATTTATCTGTCCTGAGTTTGAATTTTCCAATAACTCAATTTTAACAGAAATTGATTTATGTTTTTTGTCAAATGACCAATTCAAATTTTTCCAATTTTTTTTTTCAATAATCTGTATGTAATCTCCTCGACTGTTTGTAGAACCAATGAGGCATGTGAAAGCGGAGCTTTTGCAGCATGAAAAAGATCTTGACGATGAGGACGAGTTAGATCTCGAGGACGACCGCCGACGTGATCCTTTTCATCACACGATGCAACACCACCATCATCACCACCAAGGTTATGGCGGTGAGGACCATCTGAAGGAAGAGGGTATCAAGTCGGACTGTAGCGCGGGTGGTGTACCGATCCCCGCGACGAAACCCAAAATCTGGTCCCTAGCGGACACGGCGGCGTGTAAAACGCCGCCGCCACCGTCGCATCCCCACCATCAGCAATATCACCATCTGCATCATCAGCAACATTATCCTCAGCAGCAACAACAACATCACGTGCCTAATCAAGGACATCATCATCACTCGCAACAACCATGGCTCGGTCCAGGAGGCGCGGGAGGTGGCGCTGGCGGCGGTGGTGGCGGCGGGGGTGGAGGAAACTTGGGAAG
>QKQZ01055413.1:2268-58360 GCA_003595255.1 Solenopsis fugax | reverse complement strand
CCGAGGCGCGTAACCAGACCCGCCGATTTGAAGCACACACGTACGCGGAGGTACAGACACACAGGGCGAGGACGAGAAGAGGACCGCGAGGTAAACGAGCAGACGACGCGACGTATACCACACGGGGAACGTGCTCGAGAGGGAGAGAGAGCGAGTCCGCGCTGCGCTTGAATCGACGCGTTTGAACCGACTGCCGCCGCTGACTCGCCGGGACCAAGCCGTGGCCCCACGCCTGCCTCTCTGTCCCTGTAAGCGAAGCCTGCCGAGCGCGTACGAACGAACGCGTCGTGTTCGTCCACCCACAACAAACACGCTCCGTCATCAGACGAGACAGGTACGATGATGATGAACGATGACGAGGGGGGGAGAGATCTCACGCGCGATTGAAATCCGCGCTTAAACGCGATCTATCGATCGAGTCACGCACTCTCACGCTCGTTCCGGATGCTGAGAGATGCGCGCCACGAGATGGATGTCGGAGATCAGCCGGACATCAGTCGGAGATCTTACTCGACTTGAAGTATCCAGATTTGCTCAGCCTCGATCTAAACTGATTCGCTTTGTGCGAGAACATCATGAATTTATGATTTAGAACTTTATCGTTTTCAGCTTCAATTTTACATGAATTTCATTCTATTGAACTCCACTTGCGGTTTTGCGCGAAAATTGCCTCTATCGACTTCAATTCCGTCTGTGCTCTTTAAATTGGAATCAGTAAGATCTTACTGATTTCAGTGCCACATCATAACTATTTCTAACAGCAGATGATATCGAACATACAATATCATGATATTATACGAATATTCATACGGTATCTTAGACTGTTAGGAGTATCAATCCCTAGCCAGACATAATAATAGAATCGATGTCGATTCAATGATTTGAACGTTGAATCGACGTCAATTCGATGTCAATTTGATGATTTCAACGTTGAATCGACGTCAATTTCATTATCATTTCTGGTTGAGTCATAACACACTCGAAAGGATTTCGAAAGGATGTTCTTAATCGAAATCACTGAAAGACATTCACTGATGATCACGATTATAAGTATAGGATAGGACAAAGATTTCACAGATTTCACTGATTTCAGTTTAGAGAGTTTCTTATGAAAATGTCTTGAATATAAAGGACGAGAATTTCTACCTAAACGATTAATGGCAGTATTGCATAACATATGATAGAATGTATAGAGAAGATAGTGATTGCATTATTATGTACGTGTTTATAATACAGGAAATCCAACATGACGATGCAGCTTTTATAATAAATAGATTTCGGCAGTGTCATGCCTTATTGTCTATGTTTCTCACGCGATTGCTTAAGTAGAGCAAGAAAATGTCAGTCGAACAAAAATAGACCGACTTATACGCCAGCTACAAAGAATCTATGTTAATCTGATGGTCTTTGTGACACATCACATTTTGTCACAACAATGTTAAAGTGTTTTGTGTCACCAAAGTTTGCAATTTCACGACATACAGATAATATGCGAATAAATTATAATTGAAATTTATTGTATTAAAGAAGAAAATTAAATAACACAAAAAGAAAAAGAAGTGTGATACGTATCGAACAGGATATTTACAAAATAACAATGACAGATTTTTTTTTAATCCTCTCCGTTGGTTTGAGAGGAGCGATTTATTACAGTAACAATAAGAAGTAAATTAATACTTTTTTCCTGACTTTGTACAATGTTGTGATTAAGATATTTTGCATTTTGTAAATTTAATGTGGACGCTGTGCCGTATGAAACCGAATTAAATAACGACGTTGTGTGCATTCGAGTTGCTTTTCTTTTCCTCGATGTTCGTGAACTTTTCCTTCTCTCTTGCTTTCCTTTTGATAAAATGCTGATGACGCCTTGACATTGCTGATTCCAGGATCGTATCGCGATTTACGTCAATGGATCTTTGCGGGGAGATAAGAAAAGTGGTGAATGTGACGAGCGAATATGGCGAATATGTCCATCGTCAACGTGGAGCTTGGCGGACTGATGTTAACAGCGATCATCCTATTATTCGTCATTTGTTGCTGCCGCCCTCTCACACAGTTTACGAAGGAACGCTGCGAACGAAATAGAATGATCAATATATTTCTCCACACAAATCAAGAAATATTGACGAGTAAATAAGCATATTCTCATAAAGACGATAGACGTATACTTTAAGCCAGAGATAAGAAATTAGTTTATGCCGAAGCTGAAAATGTGTACTGAACTTTAGTATAATTTAAATAGCAGTCAGTGCTCAATTTTTTACGTTGTAGATTTTTCTCAATAGCAAAGCGAAAAATATGTAGAAGCGATAGATACGTAAATGTACAAGAAGCATTAATTAATACGCGTAACAGAGAAATACAAGAAATACAAGAATTCGAACTTTGAAAACTGTTCTTGTAATAGAAGTGTATACGGAAGAACATAAGTTGTACAGTTATGTATTATATAATTAATATGAAATGTGTATATTAAAATTGTTTTCCAATTATTCGTCTTTCTTCAAAAGAGAATTAAAAAATTAAGATATTTGAATAAAATACAAATCAAAATACAATACAAAACTCATTTAAAAGCACATTACAAGCCGTGGAAAAAATTTTTGTTCAACATATACATATTTTTCCTGTTTCGTTGTAATTTTTTGTAAACGTCTGGATTAATTTTATTCCGTGTAATTTGCCTCGATGATCTCATCAGGTCATTGACCTCGCGCGCGAGCAAAACCTTCGTACATGTTTCAGCGCGAGAAGCGGGTTATCGATTTCCAGCATCCCTGTCGAGCTGCAACGTTGCGTCCTATAAATTCTGGAATATGCTCAGCGAGAAAACGCGAACGAGACGATGTTAATAGATAGAGAAAAAAAGACAGAGAAGCAGAGAGAGAGAGAGAGACAAATAGATGAAGAAATGGCGGACAATCATGGAGCTGTGCTACAGGATGTACTCACGATAGATGATCATTGTCTCTGTATAACACCTCGCGACCGCTTACAACAGTACCATCATCTTCTTCAAGAAGGCTGTGAAACACAAAAATGTGGAAGTGTCAAACGATGGAGAGGGAACTCGAAATCGAATCCGGGGGACGTCTCTTCACGTTGCCGGAGGGCCGTATTACGAAGGGTTCCTCAACTATACATACATTATATACAAAGGGGATCTTCTAGTTCTAACGAAACGGATTTAAGGACCTTGTGAAGAATAGATGAAGATTTCAACAGATATTTTTTTCGAACTAACATATTCTACCATAGGTCAATGTGATGCAGGTGACTTAACACTCTTCGTCTACCTCAGAGGGGAGGAGGGGGAGCATTCACGATACCCGGCCCAAAACGAATCGATACTTACGGGCATAGGGGATGAAACCGTCTTCGTCTTCTGGATCCATGCAATCTTTCAGCACCGTATCGCATTCCCCATCAGTGAGACGTTCACCTATGACAGACACTCATATTAACTTATTTCCTTTACAGTTAAAACACTTATTTACTATAAATCTTAGAGATTATACTATACAGGGTGTAACTAAAAGATCGGACCTGGTGTATACCATGAGATAGAGGACATGAATCCAAGTCGTAAAGTCCTGAGTCATTTTTTGATCTAAGCCTTCTGTATGATGTTATACGATAACGAAGGAAAGCAGGGAGAGCGCTCCGCCCGTCTATTGTATGTTCCTGCTTTCCTTCTATAGACGGGCGCTGATTCGCTAACTTTAACATCGTATAACATCGAACAGAAGGCTTAGATCAAAAAATGACTCAGGACTTTTCGATTTGGATTTATGTCCTCTATCTCATGGTATACTCCAGGTCCGATCTTTTAGTTACACCCTGTATATTATAATTATGTAACAAAAATAGAGAAATAAATTTTAAATTGCCATTTTTATACATATTAAATAATTGTTAGTAAAAGAGAAGAAATAAATAATTGTACCAAGTGAGAGAAGTGTGTGGGACAATTCCGCGCTGAGCATCATTCCATTTTCCTGTTTGTCGTACAGTTTCAAACACTCGAGGAAATCCTCGTAGCATCCCTGTTCCTTGTCCTTTTTGCACTGGCTGAAGATCGGCAGGAATTCATCCAGTTTCATTGTCTTCTCGCCCTTCTTCTTCGTGCCGCCCATCTTCTCGATGGTCGCGTTCGTGGGGTTCAAGTTCAGCGCGCGAAGGACGTTGCCAAGATCAATCGCATCGATGACGTTGGTGCCGTCAGCGTCGTAAATGGAGAAGGCGAATTCTGCCCCTTTTTGACAAAATAAATGCTCTCTCTCACTCACTTTTCCAGCTATACCGCAAGAGATATCTTTCACCAGACATTTTCGATAAGAGGATCACTGATTAAACAGAATCTTGCTATATAGTTCGCCATCGTCGGTCGTGGGTATTTGGTCTCGCTTTTAAATATGCGAGGCGCGAAATCTGGGTTAATACCAGTCGCAGGCATGGAGTACCGCGTGCGTACCTTCCTTCAAAAATATTCTTCTATTTTGAGAGAGGCGGTAAGCCCCACCGCTGATTGAAGAAGCCCGTGGTGGAGTGGAAGTAGTGGGTCAGATTACCCCCCGCCGAACCATATAAGAACAGCCTACCAACCTATTTTTGACGCGCTACAGAATGATCGTATCCACCTAGTCATTATGTAACGTCTAAAATGGCACGCACAAATTGGAAATGCCATGAAGAATTCGTGAATTTAATTTATTGAACTTAATAAAAAAAATTATAATTCAGAAAAATTAAATACAAAAACAAGTATAAATTTCAAATGCGAAAAACTTCTTCAACTTTCTTTAAATTAACAGAAAAAATTTATTGTAAAAGAAAATATTTGTTTCTCTAATGCTAAAAAGTAACAAAGTGAAATATTTCAAAAACTGTCAATATTTTTTAAATCTTTTAAATATTTTATTTAATAATCCAATGATCACAGAATAAAAGTTACATTTAATGAAGAAATTATTAATTGGTTAAACTGTTGCTAGAAGTATTAAAAATTGTAATTTTATTTTGTATTAAAATTTTGTGATGTGTCATTTTAATATTAATGCCATTATTAATTAATAAAGTAATTTAATTTAACGTTATTCACGATTTTATTCACTTTCTTCTAATGGCGTGACTCAAAGTTCTACGAAGTTATAAGTAAAAGTCACTTATAGCTTCACTAACTGCGATGTAAATTGATTAATCAATCTTCGTTAATTGTTTCAGTACGATTTGTGTGGAACGCGTCAAAAATATAAGAGAACTACTTGAAGATTGTTTTACTCACTTTCAACATCCTTGCTGCCGAGGTCTGCCTGTAAAATATAAGATTTTTTTTAATATAAGATTTTTAAAAATATATATTGCATTACTAATTTATAAAAACAATTTAAATGTAATTTATTAAATTTATGCCAGTCACAAGAAAGCCGTCAGGAAAATTTTCAATCGCGAAAAGGAGACTGGGTATGGAGACTCACCATTGTCGATCGTCTGGTACCAGTGGATGTTGACTGAACGAAGCTTGAACCAGAAGTGGTACCCGGTGTTACCAAATTTACTCATTTTATTTTTGCAGATGGCGCTACGAGGACACCCTCGAATAATGCTGAGGTCCAGATCTACGAGAAGAGTTTCGGACCGGACCGACGACGACGGGGCATGGCAACGCCGCGGTCCAAAAACAGTTCGAGAAGCGAGGAGAGGTGAGAGTCGCGGCGAATGCCTGCTGCGATAAATGGAGCCTTGACGACGACATTCCTATGTCAAATTGCCAAATCTGCAGCGCCCGATGGACACATCAGGCAAAAATATATATCCTCGACTTTTCGCTTAAAGTCAATCTCTACGACTATCGATCTCTAAATTAAATCGCTTAAACTATGGTAAGAACGTGACACGCATTATATGGAATCATCATGTATATTTTACAGAATTTTGCGGATTTGTATACAACACTTGCGATTACCATTTAGGAATGTATAGAGATTCTGATTCACGCATCGCACCGAAATCGCGTTGGACGCCGAAGTTGCGGACACCCACGACCAATGACTATGCTCCGGTCGGTTATTTTTACTCGCTGTATACTCGTGGACGTGTTCCCTCTAAAAAAAAATACATGCTGCTGAGCAAACGAACGGGAGTCGTCGCCGTTTGACGTAGATCGCGAGGTAGCATTGCTTCCAGAACTCAGCATCAATTCTTCCGGCGGCCGAAGGCGGCGCGGAAGAGTTTCCTCAGTCGGCTGCCAAAGCCTCTCTTCTTCTTCACTGTCGATTCGCTGAACGTTTTTCGCTTCTCTGCGTCGTCAATGGGTAGTATCTGATCCACGGTCTTGATGTCGTCGTCGCGTGATGGTTTCAACGACGATAATGAGTTCGAGCTGCGTTTCTCGAGCTGAACTTCTTCGAGGTTGACTTCCCTCGAGGTGGATGCCACGTGTTGACTTGAGTGAGACCTCAGTTCTTCGTCGTGTTTCAGCTCGATGATGCGGAAGCGGCCGATTGATTGGCTATTCTGAAGAGTTCCCGTTGTATTCTCGTGTCTGTCACCATCATTGCTTTCGATAGTCCTGACGAATTGCTCTTTTTTCTCTTCCCAGACGACAATGCGTTCCTTACTGATCGAGTCTGAAGGGGCATCGTCTTCGGAGCAGACTGAACTCGTTTTGTTTTCCAAATCTTCGATTATCTGCTGTAGCAGACCAACGGACACGTTGGTCGCCTCGTTGATTGTTTCACCTTCCTTCTTTTTCCGACTCAATTTCACTGGCTCCGTCGGTTCAGTTGGTGACTCGAGAATCGCCGCGTGTACAATCTGGTGCGTGTCGCCTTGACCTCGGGTCGTGCGCTGAGTTTCGACGACGTCGGTCGTCGCTGGATTCGTCAGCGGCGCATCGTCGATGTTGCACGCGGCGCATTTCACCTGTTCAAGCGAAGACAAGCGCGTGTCTCGTGAGTAAACCTTCTTATCCTAATATCGTGCACGGAATTAATGTGGCATAGGTGCGGCACTACAGTGAACCGCGAGTGCGTTGCACATGCAAGACCTCTCACACGTGAGTGCCCTGTAATTGAGGTCACACGGCTCATCTAGAACCACCTGAGACGAAATAAACGTACGGAAATACGTTGGCTTTGTTTTTTTAATGAAATTCAGTTAAATAAGCATATGTATTTCTTTAATATTTTAACATTGAAAAGATTAATAAGTGACAAGCTTCTCTTGGAAGTAAATTAATTTATAAACTCTAAAAAAACAATATAAAAAGATTTGATGTTATATTTTTTAATCTATTAAAAATTTTATCATAATTTAAAGTCTTTTGTATTTTTATTACCACCTATTTCTCTTCTTCCTCCCTTCCTTAAATAATTATAATCTTCGCGATTGATTATAACAGAATAATTATGTCTTGGAAAGTTTATTGTCTCTCGTGTAACTATATCCAATTACCTGTTTCTCCAACGCTAACAATGAAGGCGGAAGTACATAACGCGAATCTCCGATCCGTATGTCGCGCAAATCGCGAACTATCTTCGCGATCAAATCTATCTCCTCGGCCTTGCTGTAATTTATGTGTGTTTGTTCATTTGCTTGCGGTCTACCGTGTACATATTCCGGTTGAGCATCGCCTGTTTCCTCATTGACGTGCTGTTCCCAGGATTTTCCTAATAACAGGGTTTATCGCATATATATTATTTGCGTCTAATAGGGATAATTATACAGCGTCTGTGCGCAGTTATCTTCGCGAGGTGCATGTCGATCGCAACTGAAAACCGTGCTGTTATAGGACAGCATCATGGAAACGGTGTTTATCAATGAACAACATCGTATGCACGTACAATAACGTCTCTATTCAACCCGCCGTTACATTCACTAAACATATAGATATTGCACCTTACCATCCTCTGCATCGCGATCTACAACATCTAGAACTTCTACCATTATCTTGTCTAGCAGTCCTCTCGCGAACGCCTCTGCCATGATTTGAGACATTCTCACAAAAGGCAACCTCTTTCACGCACTGTTTTTGATAGGATGCTAAACAGTCACTTGTTATATTTCCGCGCGAACGTAGATATCAATTGTGTAGATGCAATTCACAAGCAGCGATTTTTAATCCCTGCGTAGATCGTGCTTTGTTCATTGTAAAAGGTGACACATTTGTACACATTTTTATAGAAAATTAATAATATTAATTACTTTATTCTTAATATAAAAAAAAATTTTTAATATCTTATATACATATCTTTATATTTTAAATTACCTTCAATAATAAAGAAATACAAAAATATCATTAAAATTTAATTTAATATTAAGATATAAGAAATATATTAAATTTTGTATTAAATAAAAAAGCTAGAAATAATATTTCAAATTAATTTGATCATCAAATTTGATAATAATGCTACAAGTATTTTAAAAACTATAAAACTTATTGCTAAAATACTGCTAAAAAAATATCACCCAAACAATTAATGATTTTTAAAGATCAAATCTAATGGTCAAATTAATTTGAAATATTACGTATACAGATAATACGTATGTCTCAGAGCCATCTAAAAAATATCTTAAGGATGTCTTTTACACATGCATTGCTGTTTGTGTGGAATTTAGGAGCGAGATATTTAAATAGCAAATTTCATGTTAATCTTATCAAACTTTATTTATAACCTACGTATGTTATACAATATATGTTCACATGTATATAATTTTGATAAGGATATCTTGTAATTGAGCATTAATAATCAAAATTTGATTAAAATAAAAGTATTGCAAATCATTGAAGATGCATCATTTTTCACGGTTCATTTTCAGAATAAATATGCAACATAGCTGGTAATAAAATTACTTGTAAAACAAATTTTACATAATGATATATTTAACAGTTATTCATCAAAAATGTAATCTTGAAGAATATGTAAATGATAATGTTTATTTCCTTCTAGAGATATCGATGTAAAAAAATGTATTACCTAGAAAATCTTCCTATAACTATTGCGTATCATCGAATATGGATTACAATGATTCATGGGAGGTAACGATAGTCCCATCTGTTACATCCCAAACTACATCTTCAAATGATACAATAGCACTTTCGACGAGAGCATTAAGTACTATAAGCGAGAGAGAAAGTAAAGATTTTTGTCTTCCATTCGATGGAAATAAAAGAAAAAAGGATACGTATAAAAATGCTGAAAGATCGAAAATTACATCTTTAGCGCCTACATGTCAGAAATTAAATCATGATTATTCGCATTGTTCTTTCAAGTCAGATAAACAGCTGACCTCTATATTACAAAGAAATAAGAAAGAATCATACGATAAAATAAATAAAAAAGATATACATTCTCAAACATGTGAAGACATGAATAATGCATCGGATCAATCGGATGCACTTTTCATCGAGCTAGGAGCGGTTTACAAAATCCTGGATTTCATTACAGATTCTAATCCTAAAGTTTCCACGCTGACTAATGATTGCTGTAACGAAATTTCACAAACATTGCAATGTTTGTTAGCTCAGCGTCACGATAAAAAGTTAGAGGATCTTCTTTTAAAAGATTCCTCTTTGCACAGATGCGAGCGTTGTGGAGTAATAAGTTATATACTAGAATCGCATCCCACTACCGAAAAAATTAAAAAGAATAGAGCCAAAATCAAGCACGATAATGAGATCATAATTGCCGAACGTGATTATATTAATGATCAGAATAATGAGAAATTAGAAATTTCAATAAGTCCCCCAAATTTAATAAATAATGCGGAATTGAGAATTAATGATTCCAAAATAAATAATCAAACTGAATATAAAGACGAATTGAGCGAAAGGGAATTATTGTCAACCAATAAACGTGCTTTATTAATGAAGAGTTGTATTAAAAGTTCAAATGAAGTTAATATGTCCATTACGAAAGCCGACATTAATAACACGATTAAAAATAAATTTTATCCTGGTAATAATACTATTAAAAAATTATGTACGGATTTGGAAACAGAGAACAAGAATAAAAGATATGAATGCAATCGTGTTACACAAAATAATCCTGGTAAGTATCAATCTTCAAATGCGATGAAAGACTATGCAAGCACTGGCAAGGAAGAAGTTGTGAGAGAGATTTTATATGAACCTAAATCGCAAATCGATGAGTTGTTGGCAAGGGATCGACGTTCTAGTTTCGCGCAAACGATCAAAGTTTCTCAACGAACGCTCGACAAGCACGGCGATATTTATCCGATTGTCGATATCGTGAAATATTTGGCTCGTGGCCAGTCTACGGAATTAGATAGGAAAGAGGACGAACTTTTTTCCAAATTGCAGGAAAGGCGCTACCTGGATAACGCGAGAAACGGAGGAAGTTCCGTCTTGTATGGCAGTCGAGAAGATTATCCACAAAGTGGCGCAGGATTTTGGTTGTTCGACGAATCGGGACATTTATTTAAAATACCTTTAGACGATTGTCTACCAATACCGAGAATAGACGATAATAGAGTTAACGTCTCTGCAAATATCTCGCGATATTCTTATACGACAGAAAAGATGAAAGTGGGTAACCAGTCTAACTATATGGAAAAGGATTCTCTCGAGGATTGCACTCTCTTGAAGCAGAGAGAGGAAAGCAATGTTACTATTCTTAGCTCATCATCTGTTGAAAATTTGATACATGGATCTCTGGATAGAAAATATGAGATAAACGGCGAAGACATTTCTCGAGGTCGCAAATTAGTTTCGTCAAGACCTTCTTTAAATATCGCTCGACATGTCAGAGCTCAAATTGCGAAAGATAGACGTTCTGGTAAGGCAAAAGAATCGATAGGCGAGCCATGTACACATGACTCGCATATCTTAGTTCGATTATCGCCAGAAACGCGAAGGAAGATTTGTCATTTAATCAAAACAATTATATCGTCGGATAAAGATTCGACCTTCTTTCACAAAAAATATTTATCAAACAAAACGTTAAATAGTGAAAAATTGCTGCATTCTAAATCCGCGGACGCAGCGTTTGCTCATTCTAATAAGTGTTATAAAATAGACAATGAGAAAACGAATATTTGCGCGGATGATTGTATTCCAACTAAATTGTCCGAGTTACCAGAAGATAAGAATCGCTTGCTTAGGAGGCAAAATAACTTTGTAAATATACGTAACCAGTATCTGAATGAATCTCTCTCCAAAGATTCCGTCAAGATTTTTCACGACGATACGACTCTCGTTTCTTCTGACAAGTGTGCAGATAATTCTAAAAAGAAAATCGTGCGACAAATTGTGTACAAGGACGCGGCATTAAAAAATATCACTGAGAATGATGATGGACATAGAGAGATCTTGCTATTTTATCGTAAAATTCTTGAGAAGAGTGAAGACATGGACTGGGAAAATTTTCGGGAATTTGTCGAAGTTCTTCATCCTGATGAAAGAGAGTTGTGGCGCGATGTTTGTAAGACAATAAGTGAAGAAACGAAAAGAATAGGCGGCAATGCGTATGATAATACAGAAATTTGTATAGAAATCAGTGCGGTAAATCCTGAAGAGACTTTAAAAGCTGGCAAAGTAATGATGTGTGCACAGGAAATTGTGTTCGAGTTGGATATGACGTTGAAGAACGTTGAGAATTTTCTCGACAAAAGACTCGCCAAAGAGCGTCTTGACACACATAAGGATACTGAAGATGTTATGAATTGGAGCAGTAGGCGGTGGGAGACGATTTTAAAGCAGACTCGTTAGTTAAGTCCTAATATGTATACCTGAGAATACAGCGGTTCACGTCAAACTCATTTAAATGTTTTTTATCATCTTTGATATCTTTTTCATGTTTTAACGTTATCGTCACGGATAGCTTTAACTAACGCTTTATGGCGCAAAAACAGTATTGTCTTGGTATGAAAAATAAATTATCGGTTGGTATCCCTTCGGATCAATCTATCATAATCTAACAGTACACACCCTGTAACGGAGGGTAAATTACGAAAAGGTAAATTGCGCGTTCTTTGCCAGTCATTGCTCAGCAGGAAGATGGCCTCGCCCATCGTTATATCGGGCGCTGCTCGAATAAACGGCTAGATGGGCTAGGGGGGTAAATGGGTTGATAGGAACGTGGCGCGACGCGGCGCAAGGCGGGCGCGCCGCGAGGGGTGGTTTGCCTCCCATAGGGGTGGTCCAGCAGCAGATTCCTGGGCTGATCGATGGAACGACCGGCGCATTGGATTTTCCGAGAGTCGCACGCGCATTCACCATCCTTCCCGCGAGGGCGCGTAGACCGCGTCCCTTCAGTTACACGCTATCCCGGCGCCGGGGTGCATACCCGCGTCGCACACGTATCCACAGGGTATCCACAGGGAATGACGGAAGTGTGTTACTAGGCCGAGTGGCACGTGATACTCTCTCTCTTCTCGGTGCGGCGCTACCCTTCGACGACGTCATGCCCGGCGTCGGCGTTTTCCGGCGGCTGCGTCCAACACGCGACGATGATATTGCGCGATAATCGCGCCTTTTCGTCGGATGAATTTTACTCAAGAGATAGAAGAGCGTATGAATCTTGCGTGGGAAGACGAGATCGTTTTTATTTTGGTTACCTTGGGTATTTTTCGTTTTCTCGATTCTTGTGAGCATACGGCTTCGACGTACCCCAATCAAGGATTGATCCACTCCGGCTGATGAGTGTTGTTGACTGTACCGAGGGTGTGTGCAAGACATATGCGTATTAGCGGTTGGAGTTGGATGGATCCGTTCTGCGAGGTGAGACACGTGGTAGCGATGACAGTACTAACGATTGAACTAATTATAACCATATTTGATTAATTAAGTTACTCAATCTCGTCATTTGCGATCTCAAAACAGTTTTAGTAACATTTGGAGCAAACATGGATAAACGACGATCCTTGGACGGAGGAACGCAGGAATATCCTTTGCCTGCTCCGGTTCAGATGTTCCTTTGGAGTAAAATAAGGTCAGCTGATTACATAGAATTTTTCCTTATTTTTACATACTCATCTTAAAATAAGCGTCTGATCCATTTTATTATTTTTAGGCCATTTATTCGAGCTAAGCTAGGAAAACTTCATGAAGCATCTTGCACGGTAACAATTGACTCAATACCTTATACCTTTAAACTTTAAAAAAGTAATGAAAATCGCTCTATTATTAAAGACGCTTAAATCAATTATAATATGTAATTATAATTGTAAAAATGCGTTCTCAGTATTGCGAGCAAGACAGTTGATCAAACGAAATATTCGATTCTTTCCGATATTAATATTTTAATGGATATTTTTGTAAATATAAAATCATAAATGTAAATATTTTGCTCTACTATACGGAAGAACTTCTTTCCGGTTTCTGCTTTCCGTAATCGTCTTTGTCGAAATAGTTGTGCTTTTTGTTCAAAGCCTGCTTCATATGTTCACCAACGTGAAGCTATTCTACTTCGTTGCTTCAATATATCTTGGGTGACAATAATTCATAAACTTGT
The DNA here is from genome assembly GCA_003595255.1 of Solenopsis fugax. Taxonomy (NCBI): domain Eukaryota; kingdom Metazoa; phylum Arthropoda; class Insecta; order Hymenoptera; family Formicidae; genus Solenopsis; species Solenopsis fugax. The sequence continues at coordinate 44,885 of QKQZ01055413.1, read as the reverse complement.
TCGAGTTGCTTGCACTTTTTGCAAGTATCTTCGTTGTCTCTCCTACGCTTAATACATTTATCTTCAATTGTTGCAAGTATAAACATTTTTGGGGATTTCAAACAACGTGAACGAATCTATAAAGATCGTTGTGTAATTCGACGTCATAGTGCTTATCACTCATTTAAGAATAACGTGAGAATACTTATATTAATCCAGGATTGGGTAAAAATTAATATACTTTTCATTAAATTAAATTTAATGGCTTATAAAATTAATTTAGTTACGTTATACAATATATGTAAACATATATAAATTTTTAACTTAGAAAATTAATAAATTAAAATTTATGTATTTAAAAATAACTAGATAAAATAAAAATTAAAAATTAAATTATTTAAAATTAATTAAGTCAAGTTAAAAATTATCTTTTTAACTTTGTTATTTAATTTTTAATTTTTTAATTAGAATCTACCCAATCCTAATTAATTTATAATTTTATATATTTTGCTTTTACGTCACATACGTATATGTATAATGCTATTTACAGACACCAAATTATGGAGGATCTAAAATAATTATAATTTCATGTGCATTCAAAGTGATAATTATATTTATTTTATTTTGTTTACAATAAATAAAACACAATGCTTTCTTGTATATGTTTAATGGATATATTTTATATTCTTTTCCTATCTATCCTGTATATTTTTCATTTATGTTAAGAGCATATTAATATCTATCTGTAAGAGTTTTGTACACAATTAATCAGGGATTTAATATGCGTATAATTGATTGCTTTCACCTGTCAATTCTACGGTACGCAATACCTGCTTTACTTGCACTAACAAAATGTCCATTCCACGCGGCCGCCTCCACGTGTCATCTGCAGTTCTGTCAAAACGCGCCAGGCCATCATGTAAGTTGGCTCGCTCGTTTAATATCTGCATATGAAATTGCACACAAGACTGCTTTCCTGCCCGATGTATTGTATCCCATAATTTTATCACTATTGCGTTTCTTGCATGCTCGGTTTCCTCTTGAGTTGATCAGACAAAATAATTATAGATACCGCATTAATTCTTCAGCACACAACTTGAAATAAAATTACAATATTATCTAGTCAAACTTTATTATGTGTTTAATGTTAAAAAAGTATATCTGTCACTATTTTGATTTTAATGTAGATTAATCTCTAATGTAATTAATTTTTAGACAAATTTATAATATTATTTGTATTGTCATATAAATTAGTATATGCAGACGTTGTTCGAGTACATATCAGTATCTATGTCATAATTAAACAATTTGCATTAAATGTTTACATATAATTCATTATTTATTAAATGTAATGACGTTTTACTTAGCTTTGCTTGTAGGCTGTTACAAAAAGTTATTATTGTAGCTACTTTACTTTGTTAATTTTATTTTATTCATTTCTCGATATTTCATTAATTTTTTATTAATATTGTTTGTGTATTTCCAAATGCTCGTACAGGAAATGAAGGAAGCGTGCACGGTTAGTATGTGTAGTCTCTAAAAAAATATAAAAAATATATAATGATCAGTTATTAATAATATATATTATTATTTATATTTTGTTTAAATAAAGTTGACATGTATTAAACACGTAGCATTTTGATAAATTTTTAGTCGACGATTATAAAGCATAATAAAGCTTTTATTAAAGCGTTTCTTTCTCTTTTCCATAGTGCCTTGAAAGGGTTTTAGTGCAAAATCTCCACAATGATGTGGTACCCTCGCTGAGTAAGATATTGAGAACCGTGCCACGTTGGCGTTTGATTCAAGCTGCTCTTCCTTATGTCCTTCATGCTACGGCCAGCCTTTTGCACAATAGGTGAGCGATATTTAAGTAGTGTGTAATCTTCAAGCTACTGCTTTGAATTTTCACACGACGTAATCATCACTATTAATCTTTTAGGAAGGATTTTCAGACCCTCGGCACGATGGAAACGACTCTTCTTTATATTCTTCACTGGATACTTTTGGATTCAGCTGAAGAATGCGCGGAGAACGAGTCCGATCCGTCGAATCCTTTTTTCTATTTGTTTCCGATACCTACCATGACTGTAAGTTATTGAAATCCTGCTTCTTCATGTGGTTTAATAGAACATAGATTACGATAATGATGGTGATCTTTCTTGATTCCAGCTCTTTATCTATCTGTTTGCACCTCTGTGCAATTACTTGAAGGACATTGACTTCAAGTCGAGTTTGCGATTAGAGAACGGCCTAAAAATATGGTCCGCCATGTACGAATGCCGTCATCCGGATGCAACTTGCTTCACAGCGCATTGTCGTGCCAAACCGCGCATTTATTGGAACCAATCCTTCAAATCCGCCAAGCATCACATGTTGTCGGATGGCGTTTTTGTTGGAAGTGAGATTACTTAGATTTATTAAATAGAAATCTATATATTTATATAATATATATAAATTACGTTACAAGATACTTATTAATATTTAATTCGATATTAGCTGTCATATTTAATCTACCTTTTTCTTAATTTATCTTTAAAATATCTTTTTCTTATCTTGTTATCTTAATTTTTGATTAAACATTGTTTAGATGTCGAAAGTCCTCCCAGCCAATCGACTTCAGAACAAAGTGCTCCGCCGCCTTCGAGAACAATTGACGAAGATGTAAGTTTGCACTCCAAATAAAATTATCGAAGTTTTTTAATTGCAAACGGAAAGTAACTTTTTAAAAATAATAACAGCAACAGAGTACTTGGCTGTCGTCACCGAAAGACACGGTTTTTCCGGAAACGATCCCTGAGGAGAGCTCTGGCGCAGAGGACGAGCACGTGGTAAATTTATGACTGTGATAAGCATTAATCGCAAATTATTCGTCAAATAACACGTTTTTCGCATTGCTCTAGGTAATATTCAGGTTACCATCTTTGACTGAATCGGAGAGAATGCTTGATGGAGTAAAAGAAGTTTCCACCATATTCGCAGTGAGTTGTACGAGGTAATATCTTGAGACTGAGACAAATAACATTTTTGTGGCTATCGCAGGGCGAGGCCAGCATCTTTCACGTTGCGATGGGTAGGACAACCACCTCCTCGAGATCTACTATAGAACAGTTCACGATAGAACAGGTCACGGCAATCTCCGGATTGGACACGTGCAAACAGTATCATGGAAGATCTACGAAAACCGGGTCAGTTAAATTTTACAATTACAACTTTTATTTAATTATTTCAAACCAAATATAAGATTATTAAGAAGAACAAGCTTTCGTATTTAAATGTCTTATTGATTAGAGGGATGGACAAAGAGAAAGAAGAGAAAATTTCTAAGACGGAGAAGGAAGTGCAAGAAACTTCGAAAACGCGTGGAAGTTTTTCGCTGCAACGTCAAGCGGCTGCAGATGCAACTGCAGCCGAGCACACCACCGGTTCTACAGTCGTTGATTCGGACGTTCGTGCGGCAACCTTTCTAGACGTGGCCACTTTGAGATGTCTGTTCGTGCCTCAATGGCAGGAGGAAGGAGTGCACTGGGCTCTCCAATTTTTCTACTACCGGTCGGATAATAAAAATAATTCTTTTGCATTTATATCTTCTTATACTTTGCCATATTAAAATAATACCAATATCTCAAAATAAACATCTGAAAAAATAACGTTGCATGCAATTATTTAAATAAATATATGATTCTTAAAATATATTGTAGGCTACGAAGAATCAACGAAGAAACTTCAGTGCAACAGATGCCTCGTCGCCGGAGCAACTCCTTGCCTATACCGAAAATTGAAGTCTCGATTTATCAGAGCCCCGAGAGCAAGAAGAAGGATGTTAGTTTGAAGGACTTCATAGAGGTGCCCGACACGCGCGATGCCTCTTCGACAACGGGTTCGTGATCACTTTTGCCATTTAAAAACAGATCCTTTCTCTTCCTCTGTGTAGACTTGGTCACATTTTTAGAATTATTACACGCAAAGCCCAAGAAGGCGAATCGAGACATACCAGACGCGCCAGCGAGAAAACGAAAAAACGCATGAAGATGGCTGATCTCAAGGCCTTTGTGGAAACGAAGCTTCTCTCGAAATCGGAGAAGGCACTTGAAAAGATTGGCCAGGAAGAACCTAAGATGTTATTCGAGCAGGTGAATGATCAAGTGTTTTAATTACACGATAATAATAGGAGAAAATGTAATAATTTAATTTATATTTGTATAAATCATATTCCATTCTGATAAATTTATTATGTAATCCTTGTAACATCACTAGATTGTCTCTTTAAGTCCTTATCTAGAAGTTAAGAGATTTATTGATAATGTACCATATCTAGTATTCATTTGTAACACCCTAGGAACGTCATACGAGTCTTGATACTGGAGACGATCATCTGACCGCGAGACCAACCTCAGTACCAAGCAGTTCAAAAATTTTTGAGGCGAAGGACATCGATTACATAAAGCATCCTACAAATCTAATCAAAGGGAAGAGTATGCCGAGTTTAAGGTAGGCGCTGTTAGCTTTACTTGAAGAAAGCAATTTCGATATTATATGATTTTCTTCTCTTTAACTTTCTTTTTGTTTGCACGTAAATATATGCGCGTTTTGTCGTTATTCTAACTCATAGAATTTTTGTATCACTCTTTTAACTTTCTTAATAACAGTTTTGCATAATTATACGCGCTATCAATTCTCAGTAAAAGAGACGACTAGCGCGTATTTACGTGCGAACATATTTTCGTAAACTATATACATATATAGTTTAAAAAATTACAATTACATCTATATCTTAACAGTGTGATAACAAAAATAGACAAGAGAGACGTAGTTGTGCTTAGGCTGAATGCAATAAGAAATGAACGTTTAGAGCAAAAATTCTTTACGAGTACAGAAGAGAATCAATGTTGGATGATACAAAAGCTTATATGTGTAATACTCCAAAAATTCTTCTTGCTATTTTTGTAATCAAATATCATACAAATTTTGAATTTGAACATATTTCAATTGTAATTATATTTATAAAGAATGTAAAATTAAATACAAAATTTTAATAAAAAAGTTTGATCCAACACTGACGATCTCGAACAATGTTTTCGGCCATATAAATCGGGTGGATAATATGTATATCTAGATTTATTTGTAATTTCCCCCGGTTTATACTCTAAATTCTCTAGGATTAAATACAGTCTAATATGTATTTTTTTCCGTTAAAAATAGTGACGATGTGTCTTAATTGAAGCAATTTATGCTATGTATTGGAAGCTAGATGTAATTGGCCTGATATATGGTCTAAGAATGTAGTTCACATGTTTTCCGACAATTAATCCAACGCTTAAATATCGATAAGCCTATCGTAATACTTATGCGTAATGGTCTTTCTCTGTGTGTGTCTCTTTTCTCTCTCTCGTTCGCCCTTTCACCCCGAACTCGTGCTCAGCTGCTTGATTAACGAGCTGACCGCGGGAGGGTAAGTCATCAACGTCATTCGGAGGAAGTTCCGTACTGCAGCTCGGTTCACACGCTTCTTTTTACGAGCTTCCTGCTTTCGGTAGGGCGCACTTTAACCCCTTAATAACACATCGAAATTCAGTCGCATCGGCACATCGGCAAGAATCCACGAAGGCACATGAGGCACATCATCAAACCTGCTCCGTATATTATTGCTCCGTATATTAAATCTTACCTATAATAATTTTTTGACGCTCCTTTCTATTATATAACAACTTTGATTCTTTAAGAATAATTTGTTTTATTAATTTTGTATACAAAACTGTTTCCTTTTTCATTCTTTCTCCTTCTATCTTTTTAATATATACATGTAAAATAATAATTTTCTAAGTTCCAAAATCAGTAATTTTTTTTTCATGACACCTCTATTTTAATTACATTATTTCTTCTTTAATTTTTAAATAAATATTATGTACTACGCTACATTAAAATTAATCGTGCACTAATTAAAATCCATTATCAGAGTTAGTAAGTTCTCCCTTATGTTGCTTTCATAATCTATTGCTTTATATTCCAGCATAATCCTAATAAATATCCTAATATATATAAATCAGAAGATTACATTGTAGAAACATCCTCGTGTTTTATATTTTTATGCATGTTGTATAAAATGAAATACATCAAAAATCGAATAACGTTGCCCTTTAATTTTTTAAATTTTCTTTAAATCAACGAGTAGTCTGTTCGAAAATGGGTTTGGTTATTACTAGTAAAAATAATTATTAACCAAACTTATTTTCGATCAGAGGGGAGAATTGATACATTTTTTTTCTCAACAAAAACAAATAAAAATTTCTCTCTTTCTTTTTTGTCTCATTTCTTTTATTTTATTCAAATAAATAACGTAACAATCGAAAATATGTAATAGTTTAATCTTTTTAAATTTTTCTCAGATATATTTACAAAAGATGAAACAAATATGTCTATTAATGTTAATCTCCATCTCTTATAGAAATTTAATTAACTTTAATATATATTTATACAAATACAGTATTTTTAATATTCAATTTATTTTTCTATAGCTAAAACTCTTTCTTCTTCATTTATCTAAAATTATTTTAATGTTTTTTTTCTAATTTATTCTAATTACATGTTGATTTTCGATGTATAAAATTCATGATCGTCACTGTATGGGCAACGTTGATACGAAAAGTTTATTAAAAACCATCGTGCATGTGTCAACGGAATGACAGGCGCACGGATTTGTAGATCGAAATCATAAAAACAAGACTGTAGTGCTTGATTAGGGCTCACGTTGGCAAGTGGCATGAGGATATTCGAGACAACACCGTCGAATTGGATTTCTGATCTACGCTGTTTTGTAGGTACGTCGGCGATACCCGCATCGAGAGGAAGCAGAGTCAGTTTTATAGTCAGTCTTACACCGCGCAGAACCCTATTATCACTGTCACGGAACACACGCCAACCCCATCCCCTGATTATATGAAGCGTCAGGTAAACCAGCAATTTTCTACAAAGTACGATAGCACGATAACGTAAAGTCAGAATCATATCTTTAAATTTATTTCATTTTTATCATTTGTGTGCAGGATGCAATTTAATTATTATTATTATTTGCTAATTATTATAACTGTCATTTAATTATTCCTAATTTTTTTTTCAGGGATCCATCGACAGTCAATTAGATGTTATTAGCGTTCAAGGCGCTCGTTTGTGTTCCGAAAGGAAACCCAGTCTTACGAGATCTCAGACGGATTCGAACATTACTTACATGAGCGATGAAATACCGGAAGCTCCGGGTTCTGGGTGTTACATCACCAAAGAAGGTGATATTGATCTGCAAGTCGTCTTGAAGGTAAATAGCAAAATATGATTGCATTTTGTCAAAAAATTGATAAAATGCACATTTTGTCATCTAGGCGATACACTTCATTGCTTTGCGAGATAATACCACCTGCACGTCGCGAGTCTGCGAGATTATGCTGAACTTGATGGAACTCTTAATGGACATGGGGGTGATGAAGCATTGTCTCCGAGAAGAAGCCATCGGCAGTAATGCAGGTAATGAAACTAGATTAATTAGATAATTATATTATTTAGGATGCAATAGTGTTTTAAACAATAATTTTGTATCTTTGAATAATTTCTGTTTTTCTCATTTTTTAACAACAAGGATGAAAAACTTACCACGTTCACTTCAAAGTCAATTTTACTTCTCGTATAGGATCTGGTACGGGGATCGACAATAAGTCGGAAACAGGAAAGAAGCAGGATTCGCCAACGGAACTACAGCAAGAACATAGATACGATTCGAACGGCAAGGACACACCGACCGCTCACAATCTCCTTATGAATTGCGTGATCAGAGTGCTGAGGCACCTAGGCTGCCCACATGGATGCCTGGACGGGGTGCGTGGGCCTCAGGCTGATATCTGTCGCTCTCAGGGCCAAACTATCTTGACAAAACTGCATCGTGCGAGTTCTCGTCAATTCTCACGATTCTTACGAGGGATGATGCGAGAGCAACCACTGACGGAAATCTTGGACTTCTTTCATGCTTACGTCGGATATTGCGTCGATCCGAGTTCATTGTTGTCGCCGCTAAGTAAGTAAATTAAATGCAAAGTAAAAACATTACACATGATTTGGAAATAATTCTGTACTAGAAAAAAAACTTTTTTGTTAATAGAGAAGATATATTCCTTTTATCTTCTTCTTAGATCAAAAAAGAATGTCGGGAAAATCACCAGACGTGGCCACCCAAAGTGGATACGCGACAAACTTCGGTGCTGGCATGATCGGTTCTGGAATTGGCGGAAGCGGAGTCGGTACTTCGGGTGCAAGCGGAGGGAACATGACGACTACGAACGGCGTCGCGACGTCATACAACGCCGGCGGTTACGGAACGCGCGGTATCGAGGGCCAGATTATTGCCTGCGTCTTCAAAATCTTAGTCTCGCGCCTCATCGATTCCACAAAGCATCTGAAGGCGCAAGAGAACATCAGCCTCTATTGCGACGTGCGACAATTGATGACGTACGTCAAGGAGGCGCACGGTGGCATTTTTCGACGGGTCGCTCTAAGCGGAATTCTGGACTCCGCGGATCGACCGAATAAACGATGTAACAGCAACATGCAGACAACACGTGTCATAAGGTTTATGAATAAATACAAATATATTTTAATAATAATTGAAAGGTTTCCTGCAAGAATTAAATAAGTTTAAAAAATTAAAATTTTATGAAACGAAAAAGTACTTTTCATTTTTTAATTGTTCATTGTATAAATATAATTTTTTCCAGATATATGATAGATATAAGAACAAAGTTGTAAGCTTTAATTAATATTTTAAGAACCTATTTAAAAATAAAGTAAAAAATTGAGTTTCTTTAATTCTTGCTGAAATTTTACATTTACTATAAATTTATCTTATAATATTTTACATTTATTCTTTTATAACGTTAATAATGATAAAGGTAAAGAAAGAAATATTATTTAAAATATAAAATAACTTGTTTACTTTTTATTTACAAAATTTTATAAATTATTTTTATCAAAAACATGCTTTTATTTTTCTCTTCGTATTAATATAATTTTTCTTCGGATATATAATAAATAAAAAACTAAAGATGTAGGCTTTGATTAATATTTTAAAGATTAATTTAAAAAAAATAAAAAACCTCTTTATTTAGTTTTTGCAGAAATTTTATATTTGCTACCTATTTATATTTATATTTCTCATATTCTGTTTAATTCTTTTTAGAAAAAAAAAACTGTTTATAGTGGCTCCAAAAATCAGATTGTTTTTAAAAAAAATGGACTTATTTGCTTGTAGAAAATCCTTCAATTAAATGATTTTGTTAGAAAAGCTAATATTGCTTACAGCTTGCTGCGAAGCGAATAAAAACACTTTTTAAGAACTCTCTTGAGATTTTTTTACATATTTATTAATTTCACAGACACATCCATCAATCGGATTTAGAGGAACAAGCGGATATCGGAGGAGACACATGTTATACCGTTGATGACAGAGGCATGCGTAAATTCCTCTTTAAAAAAAGGAGCACATCGTCCACTTGCGCTGTAAATATTACAATGATAATGATTGCACAATAATTACACTGTTGTCTGTCATTCTGTATAGTATTAAAAGGGTTAACTGGGTAGGCGGGCTCCAACTTGCAGAGTCTCCTCGAGACGGAATTGAGCGAGGAGAACGTGAAGATCAGTCAAAGCCCGTTGGGTAATCTGCGTAAGAAGCATCACGTGTTGACACCTAGGCAGAGCGAACGTAATTTAGGTGTCGGTGAGCCTTCCCTGGGACCGCGGAAGTCGACGCGATTTCAAATTGGCGGTATTGGTGAGCGGCAAGAATTGCGCGTATCATTTGCGATGCACTGTGAGCCATTATACTGAATCGTTTCGATCGGTTTTAGTTAATTGGTTCCGGAAGGAGTACAGTCGGACCGATTCTACCGATAGCCATGAAAGCAGTGAGTCGCCCACAGAAGGCGGCTTTGTTAGGCAACCCAGCTTCCATTACCATCATCGCAATGCCTCGCGAAGCGGTCGCGGGTAAGTCGGCTATTTAAAGCATTTAACTCGCTTTGTTGCGTATATGAATTATTCTATTATTTTGAGGAATAAAAAAAAATAAATTGTATATTGAGATACGCGTGATTTTTTCTTAGGGTTGGTGTAACTTTGCAAAAAGCGAAACGTCGGATGGAGGATCAGTGGAATAAAATCGGTTTCGGAAAGAGCAAGAAGAAAGAAAGCATGGAAGAGACGCCCGGCAACTGTAAGGGCAGATTTATAGTATTGACATTTTTATTTTACATGAATTAATTCTTTTAGGTACATGTCATGTTTAAATTATTTCTTTGCCACATCGCGAACAGCATGAATGTTTATTCATCGTCGAGGCATGCATGATGCATCTGTTTCCATTTAGATTTCAGTCGAAAGAATTCCATGGAGCTCGGCGAGGCTTGCAGAGAATCAGAGTTCGTTGTACTGAAGGAGAGAAGATTGGTTCCTCGCATCGCTGTGCTTGAAGGAATGTTACGATTCTCCTTTCTTCTGGAGACCTGCCAACCAGGCTCTGTTCCCGATCCCCATCTGATGGCGTCGCTTCTCGACCTTGTAATGATTACCTTATATTTTCACTTAATATTTTTGTGAAGCGCAATAGAAATTGCAAGTATTTAACTATGCCATTACAGCCATACGCGCCAGTAGTATCTCGTGCTTGCTTGATACTGGAATGCGCACATTTGGTGCATCAATGCAACAAGGGCCACTGGCCTGCGTGGATGAAGCACAATTTTCCCATGTTTCGACCATCTGTGCCGATAAACAATCGGAACGCCTCTACCGCACTCAGACGCGTTCACATACTACAACGCACCGCGGGAAAAATGTTTTACCAGTGGGCAGAGGTACTTTTAATTGAGGAATAAACATTTCTTCTCTTCCTTGAAAAAATTTCTTAAAGAAATAAAATACGAAATTGTAATCAAAACAGGCTATAGGAGCACGTTTGGAAGAGTTCTTGGCTGAGGATAAGCAAAATATGGAACAAGTGACCAGCATAGTGTCTGACGAGAGCAAACAAAGAGATCTGATTCTGGAAGATGAGGAGGAAGATTTTCTAGATGATGGTAATATTTCTGCGCTTAGAGCAAGATATCAGAAAATTAATTCAGTAGCTGGATAGAATGTAATGTAAAATTTAATAACTTTCAGCAAGCATAAATAATTATGGATCCCAATGTCCATTCGCCTTACGTATGGTCGCTTGCGTTTTGCTGCTGGAAGTGACAACCTTTCTGAGAGAGACTTATCAAACTTTGCCAAAGTCGAGTAAATTGTTGACGAAAGAACGTCCCCCGCCTTGGGAAAGAATGTACAGTCGTGAAGCGAATCGACGGTGGAGCGTGGCTTTATCGTCCATGGGCCATTCGCAAGCTTCCGCGCAGAGTCTTCAGTCTATAGCCGGTGATCGTGAAGTTGTCGGTTAGTCTAGAACGATATGTAGTTGTAATGAGCGTGTTATTCTAAATAAAATCACCTTGTTTCGAAGACGGGCCACGAAGTATTTGATAGGCAAAAATATAAATTTATTCCATAGCGGAGCGCAAAATCAGTTTTGTCCTCTATGAACCCGATAATGAGTCTGAGGGAAGCAGCAAATCGAATGTTACGGTTCAAGGTGAGGAACCCCAAAATATCGAGAAGGAAAAAGCGAAGAGGGTGCAGGCACCTCAAACTAGACCATTCCTTCTTCGTCGCAGTACTGCCGGAGCTGCGACTGGTTCGTTTAAAAAAAGAAGCCTTAAACTTCGTCGCAATACCAAGGAGGGTAAAGATACGGAGTGCGAGGCGTGTAAGTAAAATCTTAAAACAAATATTGAGGATAGTACACTGAGAAAAAAATAGTTAACCTGACTAAATTCTTCAACCTAATCAAATTTGTTTAATTCAAGCATTTATATATTTAAGTTAAATATATAAATACTTGAACTGAAGAAATTCAATCAAATTAAAATAAAGTCAAATTAGTCAAGTCAATAATCAATTTAATCAAGTTAACATTTTTTTCTTAATCTATAGATATTAATAGTTCCCTCTCAACAACAACATAATTAATTATCTTTTTAATTAACTTTTTTAAAGATTAATATTGTAGAATTAATTTCGTAATAATGTTACGTTTCATAGATACAGTAAAGCGTGCCGATTCGATTCAATCCAAGAGGAAAGTGAGTTCGCTTTCCGATAGAAGTGACACGTCTGAACCCGGTGCCTGTGGTGAAGTCAGTGGCGATGAATCGCCGGGTATTCTCAGCGACGATCAACCACCGGAGAGTCCGAGCGACAGCAACGAAACCGACGAGACCAACAAGAACTTTCCGTGGATGAAGGTGCTCGTGCAGGTCGCCAATTCCTTCAATTTTTATTGCTCTCATCAGAACTTCTGCCATCCCTTCTGCCATCGACGGCAAATGCGCGCTAGCAGCAGATTAATAAAATCCGTCAAAAAGATCTATGGAGAGAAATTTGGTATACTAAACGGTACAGGTCTATTGGATATTGACACTGATAAGAAAGATGACAAGAAGGACAAACGCAGCCGCAAAGTGTCTGATCAAACAAGCACGCAGGTGTCACCTATTCGAAGAAAAGACAGCGTGGGACGCAAGTACAAGTAATATAAATTTTTTTTAAATATATTATTATATTTATTATTTGTTAATTGAATAAGCATTGTATTAATAAATATGAATATAAATATAAAAGACAAATATAAATATTTATATAAAATTAAAATATAAAATATTATTAAATACTCTTGTGGATATATAGATAATTATAAAAAAAATCCGCAATTAAAAATTTATAAATAACTAACTTTTACATTTGATACCAATTTAATGAATATTTTTACAGAATAGAGAAAAATCTAGATGGTTCTCAATCCGGTCGATTAACTCAAAGGGATTCCTCGAAGGATCTCGCAGAGCAGGACTCTGAAAGAGGCAAGGAGTCCCTGAGAAGGACCACAACGAAATATGATGTCGAAGAGGAAAGAGATAGAGAGCCACCGCCAATCTTGAAATACATAAAGACTCAAGTAAAGGATGCCTTCCATGCACCTTTAGCGACTTTAATCAAAGGGGCAGTTGTCATGACGGAAGATCTGTTTGTGGAAGTGCTACCTGTCGCGTGGGAGCTTTTATTAGAATCCAATCAAGAAGTCGCCGCATCAGCCGCGGCACTTTTTATAGTGTCGGCCGTGCGAGCACCGAATCAGGCCAGCGATCTGATGCATAAAGGTCTTCAGCACAATAATACTAGTGTGCGCATCAATGCTATTTTGCGATTTCAAATCCTGTGGAAATTACGATACCAAGTGTGGCCACGGATGGAGGAAGCGGCTCATTTAACTTTCAAAGTACCTCCACCAGGAATAGAATTTACTTTGCCTTCGCCAAAAATTGGAATAGAATCCTTACCGGTAGTTGATCCGCCCTGGATGCCTCAGGTCAAAACCAAAGTAGAAGAAGTCACTATCAATCAAGAACATCATGTGAGTGAATGCGCATAAAAAATATGAATACGGATATTCAAACCAGCACAAGATCGTACACAAAAAACCGTATCAATTAGTATTAAATTAAAATTAATTACATTCTATTTTTGACAATCATTGTTTTATATTCCTGCTTATGTATAAAACAATGATAGTCCTGTTACATATAATTTAATCATATTTAAAGAATTTGATAATCTTAAATTTTTCAGTAAAATATTTTTTATATTTTTTTATTTCACCATTATAACAGTCATCTAAAAAGTACAATATAATTTTTTTTATAATAGTATTAAAAAATTTTAATTCTTGAAGATTTGTTATTTTTTATTCAATACTTTTTCTCTCAATATTTTTTGTAACACTATACAAAATTCTTCATGTAAACAAGTTAGTTGTTTAACGTTATAATTTTATAAAAAATTTTAATATTTCAAAAATAAAGATATTCTTAAAACAAGAATGTTCTTTTTTTTTCGTAACGAGCGCATATTTTATTATACAGAATATTCTTTGAAATTATTGGTGCTTTACATTTTCAAAAATTAATAAATTATCTATAGTATTTGTTTCGTATTTTAGAGATCTTTAGTGACTGCGACGAAGACGCGAAAGAAACAGCAGACCGAACTGATCACGAAGGCTCTTCAGGCACAGGATGACAAAAAGCGGGAAGAAAGAGAAAATTTTTTAATTACGACGATACCGATCACTGTACAAGCCGCTTACGAGCCCAGCCCAGCGGGAGATGATCACGATGAAGGTATATATATACAGTCTATTTTTATTCACTTCTTGCAATATTTCTCCCATTTTTAATGAAAATAATGTAGGAGATGAAGATGCTGCTGAGACTGTCCCGAGGAATACTCAATTGCATCACAGTCAATCAGCTCTTTCATTGTTTCCTTCATCACTGTGTTCAGCAATCATTCAAATTATTAATCTGCTGGACGATCCAGCAGTCTCCGATGATGGAAACGCGGTTTATGAAGTGGCATATCAGGTATGAACGAAGTAAATTTGTTAGTTGTAATCTTATATCTTGTTATTTAATAATGTTAATTTATCTTATATCAGGTAATCTGGAGTTGCTTGGTGGAAGACAGCGCTTTGTTTCTTCGATACGTACTGGAGCGTCTCACGAGAGAGAAGCAAGAGTTGATGTTCAAAATTTTGAGACATCTTATCAGATTCGTGCCAAAGTTGCCACAACAGGCTGCGTTCACGCTGTATAATTATATTATTGGATATGTCATGTTTTATGTGCGTACTCCGCACGAGGAGGGCCAAAAGTTGATTGGAACCGCATTGTCAATCTTGTGGATGGTAAAACATATCTACAATTTTTTTTCAATTATCCTTTTCACAAATATTATAATACTTCACTAATACAGAATTGTTGATAATGATTTTTTTAAATTAGGTGGTGCATAGTGTACACGGCATTATGTTTAAAGATCTAAAACAAATCCTGCGGAAGGAACAATGCGATGCGTCAATCCTACTTACCGCGAATGTTCCATCAGCGAAAAAGATAATCGTTCACGGCCCACAGGATCCTGATGCCGGAGAAATACCTTCGCAGTTTCCGGTCCAAGAGGACACGCAATTTTGTCAGATACTTCGAGAGTCCTTGGACTTTTTCGGTGTTGAAGAATCAAAACAACACGAGTATTTCCTCGTAGATTATAAGACACGTGAGTTTCTTATTTTATTTACCTTATGCTTACTATGCAAAAATATTTTATTCTGTTAATATTGACCAAACTTCATTAACTTGCAGATCAAATACACAATCCATCGTCATATGTCAGAGACTACTATTTCTTCAAGAGATCTCAATTTCCGCAAATTGAACTCATTCACATGAAGCCGGAAGATGCATTCAACGCGTTGCAACGGCAGGAATTGGTGCACAAATTCGTAGAGATAGGAAAGGTGCTGTTGACCTGGGCGATTCTGAAGAATGTCGATATGGTAGTGCAAAGAGTTGTGTTTCTTCACGAAGAGCTTATGAAGCTACCGTCATTCCCTCGAAAAGCTCTGGAAGCGGACTTGGATCTGTACAAAGGTGGCGAAATTGGGAGAGTATGTATTTTAAACCTTTTATTCACATTTAAATATACAGAATATCTTGTAAAAAAATTCTCTCTTTGACTTTAGGAGCTTCTTGGGCTGGACGTGATGCATAAATTTATGTGGGTCAGACTGATAGCGCGCATGTTCGAGGCCATGGCTGGCAATTTCGCATATTCCGGTGATATACATCTCTTCCTGAACGTTCTGAATGGTGCCGTGATCCTTCACAGCGAGGATTCCTGCATTCTACGCTACGTCGTGGCGACCTACATAAACGCTGCGCATAATTTCAAAAATATCTTCTCGACAAACGGTTACTTGCTGATCATGCCGACCTTACTGCAGCTGTACTCGACGCATCAGACGAACAAGCTCGTGACGACCACTGTCGAGTATGCCGTCAAACAATTTTATCTCATGAACCGTAAGCCCTTTATTCTACAGATGTTTGGCAGTGTTTCCACCATATTGGACACGGATATGATAAGCGTCCACGGCGAGGCTCATAAGGTTCGCTTTCTCCTTTATGAA
Organism: Solenopsis fugax; assembly: GCA_003595255.1. Classification (NCBI taxonomy): domain Eukaryota; kingdom Metazoa; phylum Arthropoda; class Insecta; order Hymenoptera; family Formicidae; genus Solenopsis; species Solenopsis fugax. The sequence goes on along the minus strand of QKQZ01055413.1, from coordinate 28,744 downwards.
TAAATAAAAAATTTATCTAGAAATATTTCTAGAAACTAATATTAATCGTGATATTGTGTTAAGGTTCCAGCTACGTGCCTATTTAATTTATTATTGAGTCTGGAAACTCCGTCGCCGGATCCACTCAATATAGGAGAATTGGTGAAGGAAGAGAAGCCTTTGAAGGCGATAGATTTTTGTTACCATGACGAAAATGAAATGGTCGACGTACTCGACTGTATATCTCTCTGTGTGATGGTGATAGCTTACGCTCCTGACTCGATCAGAGGCCAACAGATGCTGGTAAGATATCTCGTATAATGTTGCTAATTTATATTGTCGTTAATTTTTATTTTACAAAGTGTGTAATATACAATGCATTTTTTACAGACAATATTGGAAGCGATATTGCCGTGCTACGTTCAGCAGATCCAATTACCCACGTACAATAAAGAAGGCAAAACGGAGAAAGAGATAATAAATCAATTAGCGATCGCAGTTAGGACATTAGTCAATAATTCCGAGGCATTGACAAAGTACGAATTAAATTCGTTCATAATTTGCTTGTCTTACAATTCTTCGCTTTTTTTCCAGAGCTACTTAATAAAATCAATGTCTCGTTAATTCTTGTAGGTATTATAACGGTCCGCAAAAATCGAGTCCCGAGCATAAAGGTTCTAGTCAAAAAAATTACGGCAAAGGTCCATATTCACCAGGTTTCGACTTCGAAGACGACACTCACACGAAATACATAGAGCACTCGAAAGCTCGACATTTCTACGATCGAGACGAGGATTTTCATAAGAACGAGTTTAGGAGGCCACGTGATACTTTATTAAATATGGTTGGAGATTTCGTAACTCGGTGTTCCACTCGTTTATTAGAGCTCAATAAGAAGTCTCAAGACGGAAAAACCATCGAGTTGCTGGATTCAAAATGTCATGTGGTAAATTAACGATTTTTTATTTATCTTCGTAGCATATGCCTTCAATTTTAATTTATCTCTAGATAATAAATTTAATAAATAATAAAGTGTTAGTAATATTTTATCTTTATTTTTAATAAAATATAAATTTTTGTGTTTTTATTTTTAGTATAATTATATCTGTTATTAAAACAGATTTATTATATATTTATGTTGCGAACAAAGGATTTAAAATAATTTTTACTGTTTAGCGTCTGGCTGATATCGCTCATAGTCTTCTAAAGATCTCTCCATACGATCCAATCACTATGGCTTGTCGTGGTCTCAAACGATACATGAACGATATTCTTCCTTCAACGGAGTGGGTGGCCGACGAAATGAGGCCGGCGTTAACGCTCATTCTCAGAAGATTGGACAAAACTTTCAGTAAAATACACAAGAAACTGTCGATCAGAAGGAATACCGATTGGGCGGCTGCCAGTAATCTTTTGCAAGGAATTTACGAAACTCTGGCGAAATGTCCATACATCGCGCACTTTCAATATTTAAAGACGTTGTTATCTACTTGTCAGGTAGATATTAGAATCCGTTTCTGCTGTTATTCAGATCTACTTTGATTTAATCAAATTTTAATTTTAATCATCGTTAATCTTTTTAGGCTTTAATTGTCGGAGACAATCTATCTGAAGATTTAACTTCGGCTTCTACAGCTGCTTTAATGAACAAGCTGCCCTTTCCAATTCCACCTCCGCATTTTTGCTCGACGGTGTTACGTCTGATTGCTCTACACGTGATATCTTTCGGCGAGGGATATTCCTTGGAAAATGTTCTCGGTGGTCAGAACATGTTCGCTACTCAAACTCGCACGGAAAATGCACTATTAAACTTGTTGATACCACTGTTTCTGCGCGTTGGAACTGGAAGAAAAGGTAACAGATACGTTGCAACATTTGGGAGAATGACACTATGAATGAATGTTATCTTAAACATGATATCCTTAGATGTACCGAGACTGAAACAATCGGACATCTCTTTCGCTCTAACGACCGTGTTGAACACACTTTGGCCGCCGGGTGCAAAACCGATACCACTGACGATGCAAAGACCACCGACGGATACAAGGACCGGTAGTATAACATTCACCGCGAGAGATCCGAAGGCTTTAACGAAAACATCGTTAACATTATACCAGGTCGCTTTTCTAGGTAAGATGTATTCTCTAAATTCTTTGGAGTGGAAATCCAGCCGGCTGGCCTCTTTTAGAGTGAGATTCTACTCCAGAAGAGTGAGATTCCACTCCAAAAGAGTGAGATTCCATTTCAAAGAATTTAGAGAGTATTTATACGAAGAAAGCATATTTTTGTGAAAATTAAAAAATAAATTGTTATACTTTTTTTTTAAATTATCATTATGTGGACACTATGTATTTGTTGCTCTCATGAGCGATACACATTTAATATCTGAATATATGATTTCAGCACTTAAAATAATGACGATATGTTTCGAAACTGAACTGAGAACTGAATGTCGGGTAATTCTACGAGCAATGCGACTTCTGAATAAGCGCAATGAAGCTTCCACATATCTCTGGAATTTCATAGAATTTATTGTGACGCATCGTACAGCCTTGTACATTCAAATGCTTCCGTTTATCGTGTATAAGATCGGACAAGCGCCGATATCTGAGCACGAACGAAACATGCACACTATCATACGCGAGAAGATCAATGGAAGCAGTACCACCGTGCCAAAATCGCGGGGCGCGCTGCTGTTGGATCTCACTCATGAGTTAAAGAATCTAAAGCAGGAAATTGAGACTCGAAGATGCGGTTAGTGTTTTAATAACCTTGAAAAACTTAATGTTTCTCTAGTAAAACGCATTTACCTTTAATTAATTAAAATATTTATGTAAAAATTTAAATTAACTAACAATTTTTCCACTCAAGTGCTTTATAATTTTTACATACAGATGAGATGTTACCGGAACCTAAGAGAAGCGTGGTGGATATGCATTCGGTGACCGAGGGCCAACCGCGTACTCAGAGGCCGTCTCTGCTGATGGATCTTTTGACCGGCGATTTGGGATCGAGATCTCACGCGAATCGTACGCCTTCTGAGACACCAGTGTCTCATTCAGCGGTTCAATCACAGTCTCATTCGACGCAATCCAACACGAGTAGCACTGTTAAAACAGCGTATCTCACTCAAGTAACAGCACCGCCGAACGGCGCTCGTATTGGTGGTACTACACTATTGACTCCTCTGCTTTTTTTCATTATATAGATTCATAGTTATCCAAAACATAATAGATATAGATGGTAAACGTAGAATCAAATTTAAAGAATATGCTATGTTAAATATAGTGCATTGTGCATCTTCTTATTTTTTTTCCACGCATTTTTTTCATAATTGCAGGATCCGTATCGAGTACCAGCGCTGGATCTGCTACTCTGCGTGAAGTGAGTGAAACGAAAGAGGCCGGAGAGGCCTGTGCCGAGCAGCCGCCGTCGACGACAGGTATTCCATCATTTTCGAAAACCCTATAAAGAAGGTCCCGAACTGTCGATTACGATCGATGCGACTGCAAGCCTCTCGCATACGTTTCATTATTGTCGTATGGGCAGTCAGTATGAAGAATCGCTGACCGCTACCACAGTTGGATCGAGCCATTGTCTATAGACCACTGCCAACAGTCTGTATCTCTCTCTCTCTCTCTCTTTTCTTTGTCTATCTATCTCTCTTTTTCTCTTTCTTAGCAATGATGAGTCTTTTCCTTACTCTCGTGGTTTCTCGCGCGATTCTTGCACAATGACTCAAGTGTCTTCACTTCATTTTTCCCTTTACAGCGAGGCTTGCAACTTGAGAGTTTAGTCGTTCTCCTTTCGTTTAAGGACGAGAATTCTCGTCTCGGACGATAGCAATGCCGTCCCCACCATCGGGAAAAGATCTCTCGATTAATCGCATATCATTTAAGGCGTCGTTTTAAGGCATAAGTCGTTTGCGCCTCTCTTTCTCTCTCTCTCTCTCCCTGGTCGTATTATTGACACATTGATCATTACGTTGCTTCCATTGCTAGCTAGGGAACGGAGGTAAGCGGACCGATTCTACAACTCAATCAATTCTAACACGATCTATAATATATATCCTGCTGGTGTATGCCCCTCTCACGCTTATCACTTTTTTGTAATTTTAATCATACCTCGATCGCTCGTCGCCTACCTCGGTCTTCGTCCACTTCTTATTGCCCCCTTAATCTACTTTTATCGTGAAACAAGATTGATTAAATGGCAATTTAAACAGAGCCATCAATTACGATTCAGTTAAAATAAAAAGAAATTGCAAAATTTTATAGAAATATTATTAGGTAGATGATAATAACTGTAGAGTCCGCAATCTCTTTTCACGATATTTTCTCTTAGTACACTGATATCTATTATCGTCTCCTCTATCACGTTTTATACGCAAACTCATAAGGAACTTATTACATAGCAGTATTTAGACAATGGTAATGTCCAACAGTTGGTATACCCTACTGATCGTTGCGTAGTCACTGTCTACTACGTAGTTGCTTCGATGTTCTATCGCTTTCTTCCTTTACTCGACAGCACGAAACTAACTGTCATTAATTGTTTTCACAGTTAGCACGACGACAACATCTATCGGTATCGACAATTCCATATTGACACACTCAATTTCAGCAGTCTTCTTAACCTGAAGAATACATTCAACATTGATATCGATTAATTATTCAAATAACACGAAAGTCTTTCATTTTGAAATTCTTTGTTCTGTTATTGCTTGCTCTAACAATCTTCATTAATATGGTGTACTAGTATTTAAATCGTCTTTTCTAATCGAAGCAACATCGTATAGGTGTTTACAGCAATTCACGTAACTACGTCGTGCGTATGTGTAATATCGTGTCTTAGTGGAATTCTCATCACATTTGCAACCATTTTTATTGACAAGAGTTAAACTATATTTACAAGATTATGAAATCAACATGTAGAAACAATATCACTTCAAAACTTATACAATTTTGAATTACATCGAGAAAGGTACAAAAATTCGTACGAGGTATCACGAACCATAAGTTCATAAGTTCTTAAGTTACAAATTTAGGCAACTTCCGACGACAAAATCATTAAGGCATTTACATTTTATCGCATCACACTTAATCAATGTTCCCGAGACTCAGGCTCGAGGTGTGCAACATCGACACGATGTACGATCGTAAACAACATATCGACGATGATTATATCGTGGTCTGTCTTACTTGTTATCCCTCCCCCCCTCATATTAGACGTTCGATGTGGCATGTTTCAGATAGATTCCAATCATCTTCTACTAGCGATGAACGTAACCATGTTAAGCTTCATTCTATCTTACCTCACCAAAAGGTGCCAAAGCTGCGCTTTGTCTCTTCCGTAGAGTTTAGAAACTCATCAGGTAAATCCCTCAGTCCCCGCTTTAGCTTATACACAATGTACTTATTAATATGACCCTTGGAAGACTTCATTCCCTTCTTCCAACATGGTACAGTATTTAAATATTACCTCAAAAGAAAAAAAAACAGATGAATTGAATAAATTTATAGAGATTTATTTTGAAAGATTGAACTTTTCTCAGATTTCTTCATTCTTACGAATTAAAGTGCTTCTATTAAATCGATCGATCAGAAGTTTGATTTCGAAAGTATAATTTGAAATGCATTACAGAATGGATTTCTGTTAAATTTGTTTAATTCGTCTGTTTCTTTTTTTGCAATAATGTCTCCATATCGCACAAACTGTAATCTACTTTTCACCAATATCATTACCGCGTTCCTGCGAAACAGATAGCTTTAAACAGAAGTTTAAGAAAAATGCAAGATTGTAGAAAATATTTCTTTTATTTTTTACATCTACTTTAGTTGCACATATTGCTCATTCATTTTGTATATCTGCACATTATACAACATTCTTCATCGATATATTAGAGATTATTTAGAAATTAAATTAAATAGAGATGAATTCGTAGTTTAGATTTCGTAAATTTAGTTAAGCATGAAGTAAAAACCATAATAATGTAAATTTAAAATTAAAATTTTTTTATTAAATTTTATAGATTACGCTTCAACTTGTTTAATTTGTTAAAAAAAGACAAAGAAAGCTAGCAATATGCATTGCATTTTAAGTAACTAGTACAAGCTGTCATTATTTACATTATTATTTTTGCTAGAAATTAGAAGTTATATTTCCAAAATTATTTTAGAAACATTCAAACCTTACGTTTAACACAACGTGACGAGCATTTCCATTTCTTTTTCACATTTAATTAATTCCGTCTTTCGCAAGAAGTTTCACATGCAACTCTTCTGACATAAATATTTATCTTTCCGGTAATTTAATGCACGGATATGTAACCAGTGCGTAATCTTGTAATTGATTTTTACTGCCGCGAAATATTTTCACACTATCGCTTCTCTAAAACGGTATTAAAATGATTTGTTCTGTTCGCAAATACAATCTTGCATGCACGTAACAGATACTGTAACATTTTATAGAATATTAATATGGTCTGATTTTCAACGTATAACGTACTTGCGATATTCTATATGCAGTAAAATCTTTGCCTACCACCACATGTCAATCTTTATACATTCTTTGTACAGTAATATTTTCTAATTAATGTCTGATTTTTTTAAATACTCTTCCGTGTTTTTTACGAGCATGGAAACATTTCAATCTCTCAAATACCTTTGGGCACAAAATATGGAAGTCGAAATATTTTGTTTCTGAATTCTAAATGTCACTCTATTCCGAAGGAAATGCATTCCCTACAATTTTCTGTAAATAATTTCTTTCTCGAGGTCACACATCTAAGAATGTTTGAAAGTTCAAAAAAGTAGAGTATATAATATTTATAACCGTAAGAGAACTTATTTTACACTAGATGTACATAGTGCCATGTTACATCAAGCACAGGACACGGGTGTAAAATATTTCCTGCGCACTTGAAAAACAATCTTGAATCATACACTTCGAAAGAGGAGCATGAGTAGATGGATCGTAGAGTAGAATTCGTAAATAAGACGGTAGACGCGACATGTGTGATCGTCGACTGTCCCGCCAGGGGAGACGGTGACGGGCCAGCTAAGTCCAAGCAGTCCGACCGAAGACAGTTCCGGAGAATTACGTACCGACAGGCCTCGCTTACAACGTTCTATGGGCCAAAGCAAGAAGACCTTCCGCTTAAGAAAAAGTCGAAAGAGTCACATTGAGGTGATAACATTTACGTATATACATTTACGTATTTTCAGTGTTTCCGGTCTCAAATTACCGATCATTATACTGCGTTACAGAATTACTTAGTTTTGCATACAGCTTCTCGACAATCCTCACACCGTCATCTTATATTTTTATTTTCAATTATAACTTAATGATTATTTATAACACATTAAACTCTGAATGTACCTTGCAGACATAGAATAAAATCGTCTTTCAGACGACGCAGGCGAAATTGGAACAGTCAGATGCGACCATCGCGGAACAATCAACGACTCAATCGAAAACGACAGCGCAGACGTCATCGGCGGTGGATCCGTCGTCATCTAACATCCCATCCAATTCCTCATCCGTGCGTTCCAAGCGAAAGCTGTCTATTCGCAAATCCGACGGAGATAAAAACTCCAACGTGCCTGCGGACCAGCAGCAATTCCACGGAGCGGGGCATCAGCATCATCATTGTCATCAACACTTTTATCACCACATGCATTCTCAGGTGTCAGACGTGTCCTGGGACGAAGACACGTCCAGTACTTCCGGATATCGCGAGTCGTACAGTATGCAGCTCGTGTCATTAGATGGCAATGCTCGTTCGGGCCAGGCACCGCCTTTGGCGTCGCCAGATCTAAATGACATGCCATCCACGAGCAGCACGACCACGAATTACATTGCCTTTGATGGCAGTTCCCCGGATTGCTCGATTAATGGCAGCGGAGGCGAGAAAACCGCTCTGTTAACTTCGAGCCAGAAAACAACTTCTCAGCATTCTCTATTAATGGTCTTTCCAAATCAGGACGAAGATACATTAATATAAATCGCAAAATCCATTGATTGAGACTGATAATTTAATATGATCAATGTGAGAAGCACGAATTTAATGATATTGATCATTCAAATTAATGTTTAAATATCGGGATTGATATACATGGAGGATTATAAGATCATTAAACTTATTTACCTCTCAAATCCTTCGTGGCTAATGAGATGTATGTATCCTATTGTAATTTGGCATGAGAAATGTTTTTATACTAATACAATTAATTTACAAATCGTAAATGTGAGACGTATATATGTCCCGATAATTAAACTTTGTGACACACGTAACGTTCTGTTTAGAATTTTTGCGAGATAGCTGCGATATATTATAGTATATTTTGAATAGTCTTTGAAGAGTCTTTTAATAAAATTATAAAATTGTTAAGCACAAGCAGAGAGATCAAATCGATGATTCGTAAAATTTAGCTTGTTTGATCACGTGCATTTCGATGCTTTTAAAGAGTTTAGACTAGGCATTGCAGTAGGCCTAATTGTTTATATGCTGTGATTGTATATACAGGCATATTTGAAATAAAATACTCTATAAATACACAATTTGGTGATTTACATATCCATCATACATGAAACTAATTTTAACATGGCGCGTTAGTGCAATTTTGTCGAGGCAGATCGACGCTGATATCTGCTAAAACGTATGCGACTGCTGCAAATAGAGCTGTATTCATGTCCAAAGCTTTCGGATTTTCTGCCAGCATGGTATCCGCGTTCGTATGATGATAATAGAAATATTTTTCGTTTCTATTCAAAAGAGCACCACCTGGTACGCCAGCTTTAATCCAGAAAGATATATCAGGCGCTGTGCATGGGCTCTTCAGTTTCATATCACCCAACGGAGCTAGCAATCTAAAAATACGAAAGATCCTATGCTATTTTGTAGTTATATAGCAAACATTTTTTTTATTTTAAAAATTTTCAGAAATACGAATAATAACTTGAAAATAAAAAGTTAATTTTTAAATTGCAGTAACAAATACAAATCGAATGAAAATGAAGTGTAGCAACGTAATCTATAATAAGGGAACTAACCGCATTATTCTTTGAAGTACACATTGGACCATTTCGTTTCCTGAGACTTCGAGGCCCATAGGTGCGAAAGTGCCGAAATCGGATTCCATCACGAATTGCATATTTCCATTCTCCGCAGCATGATTTCGTATATACTGCTCCGCTCCGAGAAGGCCAAGCTCCTCAGCGGTCCACATTATCATTCTGCAATATATAATTTGTTGTATAAAAAAAATGCTTATGGAAAATAATTAATCTTATATCAATGATTAGTTAAATTATATATTTCGAAATATATTTGACTCACCCACCTTATTGTTCTTCGTGGCCGGAGGCCGAGATATTTCAATAACTTTAATGCGTTCCAGGATATGAAAATGCCGCCTCCGTCATCCATTGCACCTTCTCCAACATCCCAACTGTCTATATGTCCAGAAACGACGACTACCTTTTCGGGCTCGCTAATACCGGTAATATCCGCTATAATGTTTCGCGACTGAGTATCGGGATATCTTTTCGCTTCCATTTTCAAGTTTATCACTATCGTTTCACCTACATGAAAGTAATACTGTTAGTCATCTGTCCGGTGAAGAGATCTCAAGAAATGCTTCTTGTTCGTTACCTCGATCTGCCATTCTTCCCAGAAGAGTCGCGTCTTCGACAGTTATACAAGCAGCTGGGATTTTAGTAACGTTCTCTGCGTAACTCATCATACCGGTGTGAGGGGTGTACAATGAAAATGGCGTTACCGATCTGATCAAGGCAGCTACAGCTCCCAATTCCGCCGCTCTTACGGCCCCCGAGCTTCTATATTCCACGGTCTCTCCGTACGAAACAAACTTTTGATTGTATACAACGATTTTCCCGGGAATCTAATACATTTAAAAGTTATTTCATTATTATTATTATTATTATTATTACTATTATTATTATTATTATGGACACAAGAGTGTGCGTTACGTGAAACACCTCGTTCTTCTATTTGTTAAATTTACCTCGTCTGCCTTTTTTTTAAGTTCTTCAAAGCTATTCACTACTACAGCATTAGCAGTTATGCCTTCTTCCGGAGTACCGACGCTGTAACCCAATCCCAATAACGCCAGATTTTTCCGCCGTGGTTGCAAAAGAGTTGCAGATTCCGAGCCTCTGAATATTCATTATTACAATCATTATATTTGTCTTTCATTTCTTTAATTATTTCATTTTAATGCGCATTTAAGAATTGTACCTGACCCAACGTGGTACAGTGGCTGCTTCACCATGAACATTATCTAGACCTAAGCTGATCGATTTATTCAATACATAATCAATAGAATCTTCAAGATTTTGGGTACCGGTAAACCTCGGGCCAAACTTGTCTACAAATGTCGCCAAATCTTGCCATGTAACACCTTTGAAAGAACCTTGTATACTTTCGTTGATTATTCGCTGCACCATTGGCGCATAGGAGTCTATCTCTTCAATTAAGCTCTTTGGCAGATAACAAGAATCATCGACATGTTGTGCCATTATCGTCGACTGGAAGCATAGCAGACACATGAAGATAACGCTCCCCGCGTTATACATTATCGCTAAATGAGTTTCCTGTGCCATGAATATTATGTATCATTATAGAAATTACATTGAACAAGTTAAATATTACAGTCTATTATGACACTGACATCATTAATTACAGTGTACAATCGCGGTAATAATAAACGTACAATGGAGCGATAAGTACGGTTATATCAATAATAGCACGAGATAAGTGACTTAATAGATCGATATCAAGATACAAGAAGAAGATTCTTAAGTTCAAATCGATTTAGCAATAACTGTTCAAAGAAACTTGATTATTGTATTTGAATAAATAACTAGTAATGATTCATGTATATGTTACGCGATATTGTTATATTCTACAAATGTACAGATTCATTGCTATTTATAATTTTTCTTCATATTAAATATATAATGTATATATATATATATATATATATATATAATCTTTGTCAAAATAGAAATTATAATATTTAAAATGCAATACGTAGTCTGTTCCGTTTCATATTAATGCAGTAAATGAAATTAATTTTGATGAATAGAATAATACCATATTTAATTAACGCTTAACATTGTAAAGTACTGATTTACAAGACAATGATTCTATATTCCGTAAAACATTTTTAACAATTAATTTTACAAAAACTTAAATTAAATTAGAGATTTGGAATTTTCGAAAAACTATTAAAAATGAAATAATAAATTACTTTGGTATGAAACAATAATATATCTTGCAAAATAATAATTTATAATAATTTATAACACCACTCAGTAATCAGATGTCGTAGATGGCTATGTTCTAATCCGTAAAAGTTAACTTTATATGAACATCACATCGATTTAAAACGAGTATATTATAAATATTTCAAATATTATTAAATGTAGTTTTATTCTTTCTAATTAATTAAAAAATACCTATTTTGAGAGAAAAAGTATTAATTTAACATAATTATAATTTGTATTTTTAATGTTTTTTATTTCTGATTATTTTACATACAACTTTCGATAAAATATTGTTACCAGATGTATTATTCACAATGTATACGTTAAAATTACGCACTTTTAATAAACTATTTTATGATGAAAATGGTCGTCTCACGTAACACACTGAAATGAAACTAATTGATAAATAAATATTGGTTTTAACGATTGCTCCAACAGTTGTTGAATATGTGTTGGAGTTGTTGGTAAATTAGATTTCTCAGAGTTAGCTTCACGATTTAATGATTGTAAAGTCAATCGTTAATTCGGAGATGTTTTCAAAATATAATTTGAAACAGATGTATTTCAATTTAATGTAATTGCATTCAAAATTGCGATAAATGCTAATGTAAATTACGTAAAACAAATTGGTTAAAGAATTGATTGTTTCATCGTACTTATACGTATGATAGATTCGTGTGAAATAAAAAGAAGTTATTTTATAGAGAGTTGCTTTATCAGATTACGGTAAATTAACAAAGAACTGTTCACGAATGAGAAAAAAGTATTTCTTCTTTAATAAATTTAATGTATCCTTTGCATCTGAACATACACACACACACATTAAAAATTTAATTTAATGTCTATCAATTTAAAACGCAAATATTGATTTATGCTTACGATTGCACTAGCGAATGCAGAACCTAGTTGCGGCGACTCCCGCTCTGACGTTTAGTTGAGCGAATGCTTTCTAACGTCCTCCTATTCTGTGTTCCAGACTGCTACTGCTCGTTTTCACTATGACTCGCGACTTTTAATGGACGCGTACTGGCGTTGACTGGCGTGCAGTTGCGCAGAGTTGCGTAGTGATATTTGTACAATCTTGCAAGATATCCACAATTAAGGTGATGATTCGCAAATCCTGAAGATAAAAGTGAAGTTATCATTCATCAAAGTGGACGTTACATGCAATCGATTTCGTCGTTTTATTCTCGAAGTAGGCTCTTGTAACAATTTCCACGACATGTCCGATTATTTTACGGAGATGGGCTGGACGCCTCTGGGTGACGGAGAGACGCCGAATCACCTGATTCAAATGGCACGGTTTCTGCGGGATTTAGGCGCATGGGACTTGGTTGGAGAAACGGAATGGCTTCCACCGCCAGCGTCAAAGGAAGCGGTGGCTAATTTAACAGAAATTAAAATTGAATCCGGTGAAACTAAGCAGTGTCCGATTTGCCTGAAGGAATTCGAGACAGACAGTAAAGCAAAATCGATGCCATGTCATCATGTGTTTCATCATGAATGTATCTTACCATGGTTAGAAAAGGTAAGAGCAAAGTAATATTAATAATAAAAAGTATATAAAATTTATATTGATGTTATCAAGAATAACAATAATCAAAACTGGAATATGCAAGAATAAATTTATTGTGGTTTTTTTATTTTTGATATTTATATTAATTTTGCCTTTTCAGACTAACTCGTGTCCACTCTGCCGATACGAATTGCCAACAGACGATGAAGACTATGAAATGTACAGGAAAGAGAAAAAACGAGCAGTAGAAAGAGAGAAAGATTTAGAAACATTGCATAATTCTATGTTTATGTAGTTATATATAAATTTTAATTTAAAAATTGCACTTTACTTTATCTGTTCTGTAAGTTAAGGATTATCACTTATTGAAAATCATTCGTTAGCTAGAACCTTGAATTACTCTATACTGGTAGAGTTGGAAAGACAGTCAGTGATTTTATATAATAAATGTACGTTGATCTGATCAGATTTATACTTATTTATTACATAAAATATCTCTCGTAATAAAAAACTATATAAAAAAAGAAATATATGTATAGAACGTATATTTTTATATGTACATTACCTGGAATACGGTATTACCTCTCGTTTGTGGTGCGAAAGATGGTTGAATAAAGAGACATGAATTATTAATAGGAAATAATGTTTATTATACAGTGTACATATTTATTAACTTCATTTATTTTTATTTCTGTTATAAATTTTATATTAATAATTGTATTATGTTTTTTGCCGAGCGACGAATGCCTTGATCAGTGTGCGCTTAGACTATAACAATCTCCGTAAAAAGTATAGAAACTTCTGATTTTTATTTTGTTCGTTTGGTTTATTCTTTTATTCCTCTTTCTCTCCCTCTCTCCGGTCTCTTCGTCTTCTTTCACTCTATCTCGCCTCATTCTTTCTTTTTCTCCCTCCCTCTCTCTCCCACTCTTTCTCTCCCTCTCTTCCTCTCGCTCTCTTCCTCTCGCTCTCTCTCTCGCTCGCTCGCTCGCTCTCTCGCTCATTCTCTCATTCTCTCTCGCTTTCGCTCTGTCTCTTTCTCACCGAAACACGATCGCTATGAACCATATCACCAAAGAGAATTGCCAAAATATGTTGCGCTGAAAACGGCATAATCGTTCGGCATATATAAATAATAGTACTGTCGAAGTTAAAGTAATTGGCGGTTTATTCATTATCTCTTTTTTTTTTTCACTCTCGTATCGGTGACGACATTCCGAAAAAAACGACGCACCGCCGCCGTCGCGCCCACATGGATGCGACCCTTTCGTAGTTTTTCCCTTTCCCATTCCCCTCCCCCCTCACAATACTTCACCCTAGAGGGGGTTAGTATGTTATCAATTATTTATATATAATATGCGTAATAATATAAATAATGTCGTTAATATATCTATGATGATTACCGTTTCTTTAATGATAAACTATCTTGAATGATACACTTCTCTGCTAATGGCCATGTCCGTAATAGCTAGTTATGTAATCTGTATGCGAGCTTCAAGTGGGATAAGGTACGTCGTACAGAACTTTCGGCTCGGCATTCACGTAAGATAAACGAACGATGAAACAAATCATTGTAGTTTTACGTTCGAATACGGGAACACGTCCGTGGCGCGTAAATGCAAACGTCGGGAGACCCTTTTTCCATCGATACATGGTTCCAGATTCGGCACGACAACACCGCGTGTCAGAATCCATTTTCATCGATTTAACATAATATATCATCTCAACAGAAATATATATGAAGGACAGATTTATACAGCTCAATGATATTTAACGTTCTTTTTTTCTTCTTTTATCATAGACTTGACCATTTCGTATCCCATGATTTTTTGACGAAATGCAGATATCCGCGACGTTCGCTAAAAAATATTAGTCCTTTATATACGTCCCCGTGTTCTACCATGATATAGAAATGTACGACGTTAATTTTTTTCATGTTACTTACAGACTTTTCGTCGAACGCGTAGGTTACTCCATTTTCTCGCTTGCATCAAATGTATGTATCTAGCTTCCTAACGTAAGTGTTAAGTGTAATTACTTTTATTTCTTTTATATAATGCATTAGCTTCTTTTTCTCATTATAATAATAATCGTCATTCCATAATAATCATAATCAATAACCATAATAATAGCAATAATAATAATATTAACCATCATCATCGTCGCGATCATAAGTCCCGATGATGCTGTTAATTCGTCCATATCGATATATATATTTATATATATATATTATATATATTATATTTTATATTACACGTTCCTTATGAAAATAATAATTCAAAATGGCATATCTTCCGTTCGCACACAATTCCCACCCCTGCATCGCGCCCCTCGCGCCTCCATCCCTCGCTCCGCCTCTCGTACCTTACCTCTCGCCCTCGATAGAGTGACTTTATAAATAACTATTTATTCTACAGGCGTCGGCAGAATTTCTCGACGTTCGCCGCGCGCGGTGAATAATCCATCGTAATCTCTGCAATACGTGTCTCCTAACTTCGTAAATGTCTACACACGTCACACTGCGACTCTCTCGTTTCGTTTCGACGAAAAATTCTGCCGTTGAAAGCTTCACGGAGATTTCGGTCGAACACAAGCGTTCCTTTCGCTCTCACTTCGCTACAAAATTACAATTTTGTTCTCGCGGCATTCGATGCCATCGACACTGCGATATCGTCTCTCATGTAGCAATATACGAACCTATTTCGGAACGTCTCATCAATTCACTTTACGTACCGTCGTGGTAATGCGATATCGTATTCTTGCACTTAGTTGCTCTCTAGGCTCGTTTTCACTCGTTTAGGATATATTTTACAGGTCGATGTATAACTTGGGATGTTAAATCCTAAGAATAGTTAAACTTCGTGAAAAGTGCATAGACGGCAATACTGCTAATCCAACGCTAATTATCCAACATTGCATTAGTGTAGAGACGGTAATAATATATTATTTATGTCCTTATTATATAGCATGGTGATACAATGATATAATTGCAATGTACAGTATCTCTGATAATAGTAACTGGTAACTTACAGCAGTGTCGGTGACATCGCGTTTTTAACACTGACGGAGGAACGCATTTTCAGGTGCAACGCCTCTCGCTTCTCCGAAACACCCGCGAGCCGTTGTACGTACTTCTCTCTTTCTCTCTCTCTCTCTCTCTCTCTCTCATTTCTTCTCTAAACGCACACATACTACTGGTAATATTATTATCACGCGTGGTCTCATTGTTCCGCGCGCCTCTCTAAGCTCAACACGCTGATATGCTAATAACTGTCGCATCTTGCGCAACTACCGTTTTATCGATTACTTTTGATCTACGTGGCATCGGTCGTCTGTCCTCTCGGCATACGCTCGCAACCGAATCGAATTTGTTAAGCCTGACGAACGATTCGTCGCCTTTCGACACGCACGCGCGTTTTGTGAAGTTTTATTTTTACGTCCGATCCAGTCGTCCGATTTTACAATTCATTACGAAATTATTATAATAATCGCCATTGGTCGGATATTAATAGTTGCAATAATATTTGCGGTAATAGCGACAGCAGCATTGATAATAGTGATAATAATAATACAATAATAATCAAACAATAATAATCTTAATAGCAATAAATCAACCATCTCGTCTATTCAATCGATCAACTCGTAAATTTTGCACACTCGCTTACAATGCATTACCGTTAAATGTTAATACTGTTTCATAATGTAAATAGTTATTGTAATGCGTTCTTTGTTTCATTGCTAACTAAAAAAAACTCTTTTTTCTAACATATCCCGTTTTGCACCAGAATATATTACTGTATTAAAATAAAAATCTAGTCTATAGTTACATATATAAAACTTGTAGCACTTTTATGCCTTGTCGTAAACAACCGAATAATAAAAATGACAATATACTTGGACTAGATCAATTAAGCTATTAATGCACATCCCCTGCATTATCATCGGCGAGAGTTATTCTTAAACAACAGGAATAAAAAAACTCAACTTAAATCGAATTTAGGAGCGTGCCCGGATATTCTCGCTACTTCTTTCTCACCTTCTATCTTTTTTTTTTCCTATTCGCCGCCTTTGCGCGTATCGATCCAATTTGTCCAATCTGATTTGAAGGTGCGAGCGTAGCGATCATAAATTATTTCCATTACTATGCCATAGGGCAGCATCTTTCTTTCTCTCTTTATCTCTCTCTTTCATTTCGAGGGTCGTACCTGCGAGGGCGAGATTCGTCGTGAAGGGGAAAAGGGGCGATGCACCTCCGTCACCAAGCGCCTGGCCTGCTCTGCGAACGTCTTATTATTTTCATACATTATCATAGTTAGTACTTCCGCTATATAGGACATTACGTGTGCACCGGCATGTACGTACACCCTGTGCTATGTTGTAGTTTTCCTATGTACAGATATCTTCTTCCGACTTACTGCGGCGAGTATCGTGGCGCATTCTCAAGATCGCCGAGAGATACATTCTCGCTCGTCCGTCTGAATTAATCGGCACGCTGATTTTTCTCGCGCCCGATCTTTACGCTCTCGGCAATCCCGATCGCCCCCGAGAGTCGCCCCGAGTCTGATCGAGGAAAAACTCGCATTGTTACGTCGGGGTTTGATTATACTACGCAACGTTCTCGGGCCCCGAGCGCGAAAGAGCGGGACTCGGGGCCGCCGATTACAAAATTTTATTGTATGCCACGCCGAAATCAACAATAAAACTCACGACCTGTAATAATATCTTTCTCCCTCAAGGCTCGACGATACTTATCGTGTCGCGCCCAGGTATGCGTATGTATATGTGTACGTGTGTATGAGTTATGCGTATCTTTATCAAGTTTATATTAAGTTCGTGTATGAGTGTACGTGTATACTCGTCTCTATGCTATTCGCGTACTTCTCTTTTTTTTTTTTTAATATATATACTCGACTCTCACCCGCGCCTTCTCCCGTCAACCCTCAATTTCGCTTTCCTATATTCAATATGTAAAAATATACAGGTTAGGTGTTATATAGTCGTAAGTACAGTTAGAAAATTCTACACTTTTAGCCTCGAGTACGGGATGCAGTCGGATCGTCCTCAGAGTGATCTACGGCGGTCGAAAGCAAATCCAAATCCGAGAACGCAAGTGAAACGCCATCATAAACTCGACATCGTCGTCGATCGGACATGCCGCGTGCGAGGAAGGTATGCAGGTAATAACGCAGCTGCGAACGCCTTCTTTCCCATTCGCCGTAAGCACGGTGATGAAAAACAAAAGGGGGGACGTGCGTAATGGACCGTGTTGTACAAATATCAATATACATCGCGCATCCGCGTCGTCTTCACGTACCGTCTCGATTAAAGCACCTTCCGCATCGTCACGCGGGACGCACTCTTTTTCACACCGACCGCCGCACAATATATTAGCTGTTTCTTTGCACTTTCGTAAGGATACCTAAACTATATTTATGTATAATATATATATAATTTTTTATATAGCAATTATTTAAAGATTTGCTTGCGCGCGGACGTGTCCATGATGTCCGGTACGATCGACATTCTCTCGAATGGACTCAAAGAAAAAACGGCGTGTCCTGACTAGAGATCACTAGAAATTCCGCGCGCCCTTCTCCCAATCCCACCCCCAACCCCTCCTCCCCTTCTAGATTCTCTGACTAGATCCACAGACTTTTAAGTCGTAATTGCACTGTTTCCGAAATTCCTGCAAGCGAGCGTTAAAGTCAGTCTCGCGGTGCGCGCGACGCCGCGCACCGTCGTGATTTCGTACGATTAGACTTACATGTCTCCTATAACGAACGACAATTGCCGGATCGATCGTTGCCGATCGCTATTGAGCCTTGGTGGCGCATGACCCGTCGACAAAACGGCTAACGCGTGAGAGGAATCGTTATACATTTTATTTGCGTTGCCTGTTCTGGAAATGGTTCATCCATCGACGTAATTGAATATTAAAGATTAAAAATGCTCTGAGAAAACGAAAATGTAATTAAAAAGGCTGGTTAATGTAAATGGAATTTAAATATTAGAATTCTAGAAATCTTTTTATAGATATCGAATGTAATTTATTTGGTACGGGCAACTATTTTACCAAATAATATTCAGTTTATTTAAGCACTTGTGTTATCAGAATTTTCAAGGTTTTCTTAATAAGAGAGATAAATTGCACGTGGATAGATAAACCGTCCGTTGGAACGATATCACCGATGTTTGGGAAATACTACTCTCGTCTGGACGGTACAATCTAGGTCTGTGAAATAATTCCGTTCTTCAGCAACGGGCAACTCGCCACGGGCAATTGTCGTTGGTTTGCTTATTAAGGAGACACTTAACAAGTATAATATTCGCAACAGTATATATAACATCTCAAGTAAACAGCAAAAGCGCATCGTTACGAGAAATGCGGGAAACTATAAGCCAACGTAATAAGTACGATCGGTATAAATATAATCAAGCAAATAAATAATCGTGACAAACAATCACTGTACTAAGTGTACGGTTTCACTAAACGTTCGACTCGACTAGAAGATACCTTTGGGACTCGATTGAGTAATCGCGCGACCGTAAACGTTTCGAGGACAGCTTTCGAGGATAGAGGCGTTTATTAAAATCGTAGGATCACAGCGTTGCGGTTTTAGCATCGATCATGGGAATCGTTTCAACGACTGGAGAGTGCGCGTATCATATGCGGGCGTTCAGATCACCGGCACGCGCTCCGGCCGACCCAATCCCGGTCGCCCGGAACCGCAATGAAAAATTAAGAGCGAGATTCTAAGAAGGAATAACGCGTCTCTCGCGTCGATTTTCCGTTCGGACATGCAAAACTTCGCGCTTCCTTTCCGCGTGACTCCCGTCAGTTACGTTTCAACTTGTTGTTGGAACTCGCGTTTTACGGAATATAAAAGAGCGCATTCGTAGTTAAGTAGTCTCATTTCACATAATATTAATTTCGATTTTATTAAGTTCATCCTCATGCTTATCTCTTCTTGATACAGATGAACGTGCCACCACAAGACCTGACGTTTAAATCTTTCAGCAAAGTAAATACAAACTTAGTGAAAAAAGATTTATTTTATCATATTTTTCTAGATTATGGTATCATTTATGATAACTGCTGCTTTCTGGAAAAAGAATATTAACCGCGTTAGCGTCGACTTTGGTGATTTCGCGGTTAGTATCAATGACTGAATAACTTAAAATTTTCGACGGGGACAATGAATACTGTCAACTGGAAAACTTCGTACTAGGGTACCATTTCGAAAGTGCGTCGTATTTTATTTCATCGGCCGTTCGCGCGTTATCATACCGCATCTCGTGCGAAAGAGACCACTTGTTAGCCAACTGTTGCATTCCGAGCAGGCGCCGAAGTGCATTATAATTTCCCAGCCCGATGTTGTTCTCTCAACATTGCCCCTTGAGTCAGCTTGCAAGGAAAAAAAAATATTGATTGCGATTCTAATTGCGATCAAATCTCTTGTCTCGGATGAGCAACAAATTATTTCGACGTAAATTAAATGAAGAAATTAGAGGGAAATTCGACCGTAAAGTATGTGGTGGCACGAACGAATGGTTGTATCGTGTCGAGAGAGAAAATATGAGAATGTTGTGTTGGTCATGCTTTAAAGAGCGTCGACCGACGTGACATTATCTCGCTGTTCGCGCACGACGCGACGTGTGCTCGGAACGGCGATAAAATTTGGAAGAATTGATGTTGGCACAATTATTCTCACCCTCACGCTAATCGAAACAAGACCTCGAACGAAAAGCGGAAACTATATGTTGCTCGTGCTGGCCGGCAAGCCTTTGTCAAACGGTCTCGCAAGTCACTGATGACGAATAGAAATTCGAGGCGTTCTATTCTCGCGTGCTACCTAAGTAAGTGTCATTGGCATAACGCCGGGAAAGGATCGTTCCCGATAACAAAAAATCGTTATCCTTATCCTTATTCGCAATTAGCTCAAGCGCGTTAGGAAAAAAAATGTGTTCGCTCTCCGCGAAAACTTTTGACTCTAGGTTTTTTTGTTTTTTCGTCCCTGATACGCAACCTCTCGCAGTTGCCGATTTTAGTTTTACGTATTATTTCTTTGACGCACGCATGGCAACGGATGTCCGATGGACGTCCGGTGAAAAAAGTGACATCTGTCAACAGTTTTCGGTAGATTCAATCCTTCAAATTGGCCTGTGGTTATAAAAAATATGACGATTAACAAATAAACATTTTTGCCCAAAGAGAGTATATTTTTGTTTTAAAAAAAAAGAGAAAAAGAGAATCTCCTTTCGAGATACTCCTACGTCCATCGAACTTCCGGTTCCTGCTGCGCGCAAGTCCGCAATATCGTCGCGTACGATAAAAGTGCGAACGCGACGCGTTAGAATTGCAATAATAATTGCACAAAGATTTTAGAATTAGGACGAGAAGGATATATCCGAATTGTGGGCTTTATATGACGGAAATCCTCGGGACTGCCGATTTTCGAGTGCGACGACTCGAGGCTTCGTCACTCGCGTTTCCCGTTCCCCCCGTTTCGTTTCCTCCTTTTAGAGATCCGTTGTTATACGAGTTCATTTTTACCTTCGCGTGGCCGTTGGCAAGAACTCTTATGCCTTCCCATACGCTCTCGATTTAAATTTAATTTTAGAGTCGACTTTCAATCATTATATTATATATAATATTTTATATATATATAGTATGTATAATATAATATACGTTAAATTATGTCTTGATCTTATGCGCTACGAGATTAAAGTTAAAAACTTGTCTTTTGGCGATTAATTATTTAAAATATGTTTTGTCTGTAAGAGTAACCTTTTAACGTCGTGCCCCCTCGATTACTGCCATATTCTCCGCTTCGCTCTCGTTCATTACACGCGTACGTCGCATACACGCACATCCACTTGCTCTCTTTCTCTGCAGTTCCGCGCGTCGTCCTGTCGATTTTTTCACGCTTGTCTTTCATCGAGTTCTCTCGGGTTAGCGTTGTTCATATCTCGAAAGTGTGCTATTTATATGTATTTATATATATATACACAAACTCGATATACATACGCGTATATATGTATATGTCGAGTACGTAAGAGAGTGACGCACTTTTAGCGCTGTGACTAGTGTGTAAATTCTACCCTCGTGACAGATGATTATAGTGCGTTTAGTTTCTAATAAGTACGCGCGTTAGCGATAGTCATATAATCATTATGTATATATCCATTTCCTTATATACTTAAGATGGCTCGCTATATAAAACTACGCTATATGCGAATCTTTTAAAATCACTACTCAGCATCTCGTAAGAACTACGTACCACAAGCCCTACTTTGCGTTCTTAGTTACGCGTTCCTTGCTCTAACGTGATTTTTCTCTTCTCGATACGTTTCTGTATACCCTCTAACGCAAAGAACTAAAAACTATAATGATTTCTTTTACGACCGATTCGTGACACATGACTCTTTTTATCATTTATATTTCGTTTCAAGCTCGCTCAGTCGATGTACGTTTCGAAAATATTTAAAGCTAAATAAAAATATGAATCATTTCTGAATAAAATCGCGGAATATTATGCTATATCCACTATCCTTGAACTCTTAGTTTTGCGTTGTTTATTATCGCTCGTTCCAAATTTTCGCTAAAAATTAGAATAATATCTTCTATCTTTTTGCATTGCAGGTTTATCTTCCCATGTCATTTGCATTAGCATTGAATGAGAAGTAAATGAGAAGATAATATCTTATCACCGCCACGAATCGACGTTTTTTACTACGCAACTACGTTTCGTTCTGATCCTCGCATACTAGAGCATTATTAATAATCGCAAGATATTGATATTGATGATGTTTTAGTTATGTTTTCAAAGTAAGGAGTAATTTCGGCGAATTCAGATTCAGCGGAAGTAAAACAAGCTCGGGAATAATCAAAGAATTGGACTAATATGCTAAGCTCTGTAAGACTAGAGATTGAGATTAAAATTGGATTGGATTTTGACCAATTAAAGCAAACTTTGCTAAATTCGAGATTGGTTTTCTTTCTCCCGATTAGTTAAATTCCAATCCAATCGCAATCTCAACCTCTAGTTTGATACGAGCATAGGACACACGGAAAAGTCTTGGAAGCGAACAATTGCAAAAATCGTTATTAAACTTCAGTAATTTTTTTCTCTAATTTTAAAATAATTTTAGCCTGTTGTACTTGAAAAGATCTATTTTATGTAAGAATACTAGTTCTAACATTCGAGATTTTATTATCGATCCTACAAATAAATATAGAGAATCTGCTGCTTTTCTTGTCTGAATTAGAGGCGTGTAAAATGTCTCCATTTCAGACTTCACCTCAGATTTGAGTTCCGTTCTACTAGAGTTCTTATTAGGCTCGAGCCTGAAGTGAAGACGTTTTGCACGTTTCTAATCTCAATTCTACTTTCTCAAATTTATCGAAATAAATAGAAGACAAACAAAATGAGAATTTTTTTTATAAAGACGCGGCAACGTACAAGCAGTCAGTATAGAAGCAATCGTTCAGTGGAATAAAGAGCGTCTAGGAATTTTAAAAATGTCAGATCGTAGATTTGAAGAATAAGAATAGAACAACTCCCAATCACCCGGCAAACGCGAGGAACGCTTGGAAAAAGCACGAAATCACGTTATCCGTACCGTCCCGCTTTTCTCAACGACAACGAACAGTATACAGATAAACCGTTGGATCCCAATCTGCGCGTAAAGACACACGCGCTCGTTTAACGAACGGAGGTGTCTTATTCGCGTTGCGAAAGAAAAGACTCTTTGGAAATTGGAAACTTCACATTATTAAGTATATATTTCAGCGCACTAAGTTAAGCTCGTTACACGTAGAGTTTCTAGTGTTCTAGAATATAAAGTTGCTTCCCCATCGTTAAAATTCGTCGTTCGCATCATAAACACGGTGCAGAAAAGCCTCGTTCTTCCGAACGCTCTCGTCATCTCGCGTGTCGTTGGTCCAAGGCGGGCTCGCGTGTTTTCCGAGAAGTAGGGAGAGGGTAAAAGCGAGAAGGAGGAAGGAAACGATGCCTTCGAAGAAAAGAAATTACACTTTGCTGTAATCCGGACCGCGTATTCGCGTATCCAAATAATTTCTCGCGTGTGGCATAGCATAACTAGGAAACGCACCGTTCTTCGGGGATAAGGAACGATTGGTCCCGGGTAAGTCGATTGAAGTAGTGGCCGGGTAGAGAGGCACGGGATGATACCGCGTGAGACAGAGAGATCTCTCGCGAGGACGTGCGGCGAAGATACGTGGATGATGGCCAGCTTCGAATCGCGCGCGCGCACACGCGCGCAAAGTTTCATTACGCCAAAGGAAAGGGACAAAAATGCGAATTTTCGATAGCGCGCGGGCGCTCTCGTCAGAGTGATAGCGCGTAAGCGTACCTGAAAGAATTGACATCGGTCGCCCTGAACGTCGTGTCGAACGGCGAGTTATACAGCTAGCGGTCGCGACGTGTCGTCGCAGTCCGTTTGCATTCCCCTCATCGCGGTTTATATCGAGTCGGGGGATAGCGAGGAAGCGATCGCGACGTCGAAGCGAGATAGATGGGGAGAAGCGGATTGCGAGAAGAGAGAATTACGCGGGACAGGGAAGGAAGAACGAGCATATGATTGTGCTCGCCTATCGGAGAATGCGACGCGTTTCTGCAGGTCGATGCCGACGGCGCCGACGTTCCCAAAACGGACACGTCTCATCGGCACCGACGAAGGGCGACCTGGCGAACGCGCATCTTCGCGAAGACAAGGAAACTAAGGCTCCATCGGCAATACGCGATACTAGGACGGCCCGCTAAAAACTCGGCTTCATTCCCAAACCGTGACGATGAAATTCACTCCCGAATCCGCGACGAGTCTCTAACGTTCGCGCTTAAAGTCTACGACGACACACACAGTTTTTTTTTTTTTTAGCTTACTCGTATATTTAAGAAGTAGTGCGATTAGCGGCCTTAGTTTAAGTGTTTTTAGCCTCGTTCGCCTCTCGTGTCTATATGTTTTTACATACGCGACTCATATGGCTCCCTCGTGGATTGGCGCGTGTTTGCGATACCCCATGTGTATGTGCGTGCTCGAATCTGCATGTACGTGTAAGATTGTCGTGTGAGTACGTGTGAGTGCGTGTATACATGAAGATGTATTTCTCGTTAACTTCACCTTTTTTTTTACAAGTTACGCAAATAATTGCAAAAAACATACCCTGTTTCCTAGTATCACCGACACCACGGCTGCCGGATCGCATCGCGGCGCGTGTGACTTGATTCCAATTTACGTTCTACGTCTAATTGGGACTTGGTAACAACGCGGCGTAGCGGTGTCGTGAGGGTTGATAGGTTTTTGGCTGTTTCTCCGTGTGAGTGCGGTGGCGGGTGCTGCTGGTGTGTCCGATGTTCGTTCCCCTTTTCTAGAAGCGAGAGCATGGCACTCTCGTCTCCCTTTATCGCGTCTCCTCGCGCGCGCGTACAACGGCAGCCGACCGAAGGAAGATACGATCCGCGAATATCGACTTCACGCTGCTCTCTCGTCGTTTCGACGAGATGAATTAGGAATTATGAAATAGCACATGTACAATCGCGTGCACGTCGTTCATTCGCGGCGCGAGATCGACGGACGTTCGTGACATCGAATTCGCGATTTGCGGTGTTCGCGGCGATCCTGATTTACTGAGGACCAAGACACGATCAATCGAACTGAATAAGATACGAGAGCGGCGAAAAATAAGCGGAACGCAATCAGATGGTAAATGATATTTCAATGCGAAGCATAGGTATTTGCTTGCGCAAAACTTATACAAGCCGAGTTTGATAGGAAAAGTAAATCGTTTGTTTTATGCTTCAAGTATACTTGCTTCTCGATTGATTAATACTTACGACTATTATCTTATTGTACGCTACATTCTGTTCTCTCTATTCTTCGTCTTATTCTTGTACTTCATCGTGTCTTGGTCGTAAATTTAGATAGATTCACTCGATATTGAGAAGCCGCGGGAATCCGTTTGCATCCAGACAAGTGTATGCATGTACGTGCATCCCAGACTATTCGGAGTATCGATTTTCATTTGGCAACCGACCCGTGTAATCGACAATCTTCGCTTAGTTGATGCAAATGAATTTACGCGGTGGATTGGGCGCCTCGAATTGATACGAGAATCGCGTATTCGATTTTCGGACGCGGTGCATTCTGACATCTGGGATTTTGCATGCGCGAGCACGTCGCTTCCCAGAACATTCGGAACATTAATTGCGAGCATCGAATTCGTCTCAGCATTACAATCACGTCATGTAAAAATAAATTCAAAGCTGATCCTCACGGATTATACTATTATCATATTATTATTTCTCCTTAGAGCTAAGAATATCCTTTTTTTTTTAGTTAAGTCTCATTTACTTCATAGCGAGATGCACACTACTTCGGTTGTAGCAAAAACTTTGTTTGGATAAAATAGTTGTATTTTTTTGTTACAATAGCCGTTACCTTCATATTTATATATTTATATATGTATATTATTTATATTTATATATGTATCTATATCGTTATCCCATTATGGTATCTATTATGGTAGGTTGTGTTCCTTGATATTCGCTAATAGTACTGTTAAACTTTAAAAAGCTTAGATTGTAGTGATATTATCAATTGGTGCTTGCATAGAAGCATCTCCAGTATACGTGTCTCTGGTGTGTGTATGTGTGTGTGTGTGTGTGT
>QKQZ01055407.1:0-10156 GCA_003595255.1 Solenopsis fugax | reverse complement strand
CAAGGAAGTCACATCGTCGGATACCACGGTAAACTGGCACCGCTCGGCAAGGATGGACGAGTAGTGGACACGCCGGAAGTGGCCCATGCCAAGGCCTCGCACCTGCACATTCTCGCCGAGGAGGCGGCTAAGGCCTCTCACTACGCGCAGCCCTATGGCTACTCGCAGGGCCCATGGTGAACCCCCTTCGTCGAGGAACATACGTTTTTTTTACGGAAGGACCGTTAGCTCGTTGTGACTGCATTATATCTTAATGTCTGCATTATATCTTAATGTCTGCATTAATATCTTAAAAGAGAGTAGCGTCTTCGCGGAGGATCGTGCCAACGCGTCTTGTCACGTTGGCGGAGATGTGCATCTCGGATAAATATAAATATATCTTTTGTATACGCACTAAATGTAACGATATGAAAATAACCAAATAAAATATATCGTGTGTGAATAAATAGCTTCACGGATTTCCCTCTCATACACAAGTCGAAGATATCTTGCGTAGCGCAAAATGTCGCGAATAATTTCAATTACGTCTTTCGGTATAGCTTCAAATAGACGGGCGCGGAAATTATAATTGTATTTTTCTCTCACTTTATCTCCGCGCGTTTTTTGTCCTTCGAATAAATTTATCCTGCCAGTGTAAATGTTTTATTTCACGGCGCCGTTAGAATGCGAAGAATTTTTTTCGCCTGGCTCCGCGGTGAAGTGCCCGGCGAGCTCAATTACGATTCAGAAACACGAGTTCGGATGTCGATCGTGCGTATCGATCTCTCACGACCGACTGCCACTCCGTCAAGCTCGACTAAACGCCTAAACACGTCGGTATTGCGTTGGTGACAAGCGCGCAATTCCTTTCAGATCAGATGTAGACGTACCCCAGTAGGGCTCGATCGATGAACTGGTGGCTGAGTGGCCAGTTGCGACACCGCTCTATCTCCGTTTTAGTAATTCAACAACTATTGTTATCGCCACCCCGTGACATACTATTGTGATTGATACGACACGTGCGGATAAATAATCCCATAAACTGCAGGGTATAGTGGGTGTAACTCGTTGCGCGATCGCGGCCCAAAGATAAAAGCACGTGAGATACAATCTCGTAAATTGATCTCGCGGCCAGCTACGCTTTACCCTTTCAATAAAATGCTAATGAAGATTTACTGGAAGCTGCATCCATAATATCGTCAATCGTATACAGTATTTGGGCGTATAAAATCAGCTTGCCCTTTTAAATTTTTAGATAAAAAATTTAGAACAGAAATTAAGTATTTACTTTTAGGACGAAATAAAAATTGAATCATGAGAATCTCGAGCGTTCTTTACAAAGTGTTTTGCAACTTTTCGATATATTTAATTTCCGGTTTCTCATTTGAGAAGCAACACGCTATGCTGCAATGAGTATTTGTAAAAAATTCTTATAAAAAATTTACAAATTTAATAGATTGCTCTATTATTGAACTACACTTGAACATCTAAATAAAATTTGAACACAATTCTCTTAATGGTTTAAAAGATATTTAATTTTTTGTTTGCTCTTGATTCTTTTGTAAAATCGCATTTTGTAACACCGAAATTTTTTATCATTGGTTAGGAAAAAAAAGAATAAACCTAAAAAGCCTGCAGTTTTTAAATTTTGCTAACTTTTAACTAATATTGTAAAGCCAAAACTTCCCTCACCCCACAGCTACTGTGGATAAATTTTCAAATGCTAATTCAAGTTTAGTACAGTTTTTGCTAATAAAAATTTGATAGTTTAAAATAATATTTAATAAGATTTTTGACATTAAAAGTATTAGTTCAATTATTCTAACACCTTATAGCAGCAAATAAAACAGAAAAAAAATCTAAAAAAGATGTTTAATTATGTGGGTAAATTTTTACCTAGGTAATAAATGTAGAAAAATAAGAGTAGCACTCTAGGGTTAGTAAGCTTCTTCGCTTCGCGATACCACTGTCACTTCCGGCGAAAGCCGGCAGCTTAGATGACTGCGAACCGCATCCGCGGATGACGCATAGCTGCACGGCATAGCCGAGGCGCACTTTTATTCGCCACGCGAGGTCACGGAACATACGCGCGCATACGAGTGCCATTGTTAACGCATGGCGTAAATGTTACGGGGCACGGCGTACTGTTAAGGAGAACGTTTTTCCTGGGTGTGGTTGTCACCCCGCGAGTCGCGCGGCCAGGCGGGGCACGGATAACAGCGCGCCCGATCGACCCGCTCGTATCCCTATAAATTGCACCAAACGCGTTGATGGCAGCCGTAATGCGGATCTAAGCGCACGTGCCGAGCAGTGTCTTGTCGAGATCTGAGGGCGACGGAATACCTTTTGGGATACGCAGGGTGATCGCCGCGATGATCAGATACCTCGTGAGTAAGCTCGCAAACTCGGGGAGAGTGCTGTGAGTAACACACCTAGAATTCCTGACCTGATCTCTCGCATCTCGACGATTAATACTAAAAAATAACGAGTGAATTAATAAGCGATTAATATTAAGCTCTTATGCAATTAATATTATTTTTTTAAAGCCTTATTTTGTTTACTAATACCAGTAATTAGTAATCAGTAATTATAATTATTTGTCATTAAAAAAAGAAGTCGAAATAAAAGTAAGCAAATATTACTTACGATGTTTTCTTTAATATTTATTGGTCTAAGAAAATCTAATTCTGGTTACGAAATATACATATTTTTATTTTTGTATATAAGATACTTCATTTTTTCATTAATTGATTTATTTGTTAGGAATAACATTTTATTTCGTCGTATTTAAATAAAGATTTATTTTACTGAAATAAATTTATATCTCACAAATTGTTAAGTATCTCTTTCTCAATGTAAGTATAATCAGTGTCATTTTCTTCCTTCCCATACATTATGGGAAACAAGAAATTCTTTCATTAGGAATATCGTTTTCAACTTTTTGCAGATATGCTTCTTACAGATTTAAAATACATGTTGATGAGAAATAATAACCCCGGATGATAAGATTCTGTTGTACCGTAGATCTTTTTTTTCGCAATGTCGAGCGCTATTCTGGCGGCTCCACAGTGGTACGGACATCATGCTTCTCCGGCACCGTTGGGCCCTGACGGCCGCGTGGTCGATACACCGGAAGTTGCGCAGCTGAAGGCTGCCCACTTGAGCGCTCTGGCTGAGGCTAACGCACGGGCACCGAAGGGACCGGATTCGATCGGTGGTTACGCTGGACCCAGCGGATACGCTGGACCCAGTGGATACCCTGGACCCAGCGGATATGCTTCCAGAAATTACATTTCGCATTACAGGTTTGTTTTAGACACGTATTTTTACCTAGATCGGACGTCACTGAAGCATCCTCGTAGATTCTTACATCCAAACGCAATTAGATTAGAGATAATTTAATTTTAATTTATACTTCAATAAAGTTCTTATTATTATTAATTTATTCACAGCTCTTTACAAACAATAATATAAAAAATAATAAAAGTCCAAATACGAGCAACTAAATGCATCTAATTATATAAATATAAATAACTTAAAGGGTTACATATCTTCTTAAGGCTGAAAAATTACTAATTTTTGGAAATTCTTTTGGAAAGGATAACAAATAAATTTGATATCTACAAGAAGGTCATGTTTTATTGATTATTAATGTGTAAAAAATAATTTTCGCAAACAGTTTTTTTGACTTATTTAAATTGACTTTTACTGGGATTGCTCGGGCCCTCCGGCAAAATACTTCTAGTCTTAGCGCTTTAAAATTCTATAAAACAAACGAAAATAAGAAAAATGATAACGAGCCTCTAGAATAATTAAATTCTGACGGTTGGATTAAAAAATTTTGTAAAAATCGAAAAGTTATAGCATTTTAAAAAAAGATTCGACTTTGTTAATAAATTTTCGACCTTTAAATGTTTATAAAATTGTCATAATAATTTTTTTTTAAATTATCCGACAAGTCATAGAGAATTGCATTTTACACAAGTGAAAACTTGTTTTATAATATAAAACAAAATAAAAAATTGTTAAAGTTATCGCGCATAGTTTTCAAGAAAAACGCATTTAAAGTTTGCGAAAGATATGATTTTTTATGTGAAAGATGGCTATATATCTGTGTAATCGAACCAACATTTAAAGTTCTTAATTACGAACAGTCGGGATGTAAAACGGTCAAAGAGTAAACGTCACATTTTTAAAGGATAGAAAGTGCATACATGCGCTTGGCAAATTTAAATTTCTCTCGTCAATGCTTATGCAAACATGAATCTTTTAAAAACGTGACATTTACTCTGTCCTGTTCTTGACCCGCCGTTCTTGTTAATTCTTCTACCAATTTGTTATTAAGTTATCTATGTTTATTTAATAGTTATTAAGTTTTGTTCGGACTCTGATAAAGGCTGCGAGTCGAAACTGTCTCCTAATTCATTATCTTTTAACTTACATCCTTTAGTTGCTCACTCTCTCTTGTCGTCCAAAATTAAATTTTATATTATATTAAAACTATATCTTATTCGCATCTAATGAAAACCCAATAGCTTTAACTCTCTAAACTGATTTGAATACATTGTGTTACACAGCGGACCACCAGCCCCGTTGGGCCCAGACGGCCGCGTAGTCGACACACCCGAGGTTCAGCAAGCCAAGGCCGTGCATTTCTCTCTCTACAACGCGGAAGCACGGCGCGTGCCGACCGGTCCGGCCGATCCAGTTGCCGTCAGCGCCTACGATCCATCCTGGAACAATGGCGCTTACAATTCCGCCTGGGACGGCCCGACCAGCAGCTACTATTAATTCGACTCCAAGGAAACGATCGGATCGGGACGACGCGCGAAACGGAACGCCCTTCCGCTCGTTCGATGGACGTCGACGATCCCGGCGTGATCGATCGGTGCCCGATCGGTCGCACCGAATCCGTCCGCGATCCTCGACGTCTTTTCCAACTACCTCAAGAATTGGAAGACTAAGATGTTACTAACTACCTCTCCGATCAGCACGAACAAACGGTTTTCCCTCGCCGATCCTCCGATCGCATCTCCCAATCGATCTTCCCGCCTGCACATTTTCAGCGCCGCGTGCATCTCCTATTTATCGCGCGCGAACGCTCGTACTTCCGCTGTATATGATGAAAAAAAAAATATATATATATATGGAATAGCAGTGATGTAAAAAGATAACTGTTTCGTACTTCTGCACACAGTCCATTCCAACATCCTTTGATCCACTCGATTTGAACGTTTGAAAGCCGAAAGATTTAACTCTTTTAATTTATATAAATCTAAAGATTTAAATACATCTCTCGCTGAGAATAGAAATGGAAATTCATTTATAAATATCTGCGTTGCGAAAATGTGATAATTCTGCCTCTGCTTTGAATGAAAAGATTCTGTTACATTCATTCATGTCTATTTGTGTTTACGGCATTCATTTCGATGTTATCGTATTCTACCGTTACTCAGATCTACTCTGTGAGAGTGCGCGACACAAGAGATCGTTATCTGCTGAACTCGGTTGTTGCATAGCTCGTTAGGCACGATTAATCGCGTCCTTGCTAATGGCACGAGACGTCTAGGATCGCGCAGGATAACTGTCTCGCATTATCTCACAATTGTAGAAACCGGTTTCCTCGTCGTTCCCTTTCGCAATCGAATTTTCATTTCCTGCCGTTAATCGCAATCAAGTAACTAAAGATCTGTTAATTAATCTTTAATGCACCGGGTCGTTCGCTGTCTTGATTCGCTCAGCACGTCGTTTTCTACGCAACCATCCGCAACGCGTCAACGCAACATGCATTCGAACGAAGTTTGCTTGCAAAACACGCCCGATTCGCGGACGACCGGTCATGGATCACGGATCACTCGACGATCCCTTCAAGGTGGTTCTCTTCTCGTTGCCTATTGCTTCGTGTTTTCAAAAATTACCAGTCCATCGTTCAATGAACGACAAAACTCAAGGTTTAAATTTCTCATCGAGGGATCGAGGAATAATTTTATTAACAAATATTTGCAACAGCTTCCTTAAACCTCAACTTAAATCTCTTGTTGCATTCGAATAGATTAATCCTGTTTCAAATCTGTTTGAAATCAGCGGAGCAAAGCAAAAGAGATTATTTCATCTCGTTAACAAATATCTGCTAATTTTTTTAAATTTTAATCGTTGCGATTCAAATCATTCGAATTTGAATTATTCGTAATCACTCGAATTCGAATGATTCGAAATTATTCGAATTTGAATGATTCGAAATTATTCGAATTTTAATTCGAATTTGAATAATTCGAAATTATTCGAATTTTAATTCGAATTTGAATTTCGAACATATTATTCCTAACATTCCTATGCCATTGTTTCGCAATTACCTTTCGATAAAGCTATATCGGATAGATTACTTTCGTTTGAGGTCAGCGGGGCAATGTAAGGGAGAAGATTATTTGATCTTGTCCTCAATATAATCGATGCCGATCCGCGCGGTAACGCGAGACGGAAGAACTCGGCCGACTAGCTCGCCGATAGTTGCGTAAATCTACGCAGAACGAGGTCTCGTAATGCGTAATCCCCGGTACACGTAACGAGTTAGACAAACCACGGTCGCGGACGCGCGGCTGCGATATTGCACTCGTAGTAGCATCCGCCGATCTCGGCGCGCACTCGCGGGATTTTTAACGCTTCGCGATAGGGTAGGCGTATCGTTCATCCGATCTTGCATCTTTATATCGAGGTCAGTTCAAATTGCGCAGGGTACGGAAAAGGAGTGGGTAGCGCGAGGTTGCGCGCTCCACAAATGTCGCGAATGCAATCAGTTTTTTCCCCCCCTCGTCGAGAGAGGAAACGCCCTGATGACAGATCATCGTTTCGAGCGACGTAAAATTCAACTCGCTCCAATCCCAGTGAGAAATGATAATGGAATCGATGTCGAATTGACATCGATTCAACGTTGAAATCATCAAATCGATATCGTTTCGATGTCGATTCAATAAGTCATTTCTCACTGGGAATGATGTCACCCTCTCGAAACAGATTTCTAATAACAGGGCTAAAAATATTCTTGATGTACTTAATCTTGTTGCAACCTCGTGTAATATAAAAATAAAGCAATATTAAGATGAGGTCTACAATTCTTATTCTTCTTCATTAAATTAAATAAGATTGACTTATTATTTTAAGACAAGAGTAATACATTTCAATATATTTCAGCTCTCATATTCTTACATTTAGAATAAAAATTTGCTCGATGTTATAACGCATGGTGATTAATCGCTTCGCAGTTCGATATCACCCATAGGACATTATAATCAACGCATCTATGAAGACTCAGTAGACTCTCTTTGCTTATGTGTACAACGTAAGTCCTTATGAATCTAATGGATCATTTGGCTGATTGCTTTGGCATATGAAACGAGATATATTCAGTATTTACGAAGCGAGCAGCTCTCTTGTAGGACTTTGTGATATTTTGTCAAGAAGAAAATTCTTCAAATTTTCCTCAGATCAATTTATTGTTAAATCAAGAGTATTATGAGATTCACCACAAATTTCCATTGTCTAATCTAAATATGTCTAAGAAAATTAATGAAATAGCACTAAAATTATTTTATTCTAAATTTAAGAAATTTTCCATTTAAGATTATAATATTCCNATTCCCTTCCCAATGATAATTATGATTGTCTCTATATCAATCTTATTTTATGATACATAGAAGAGTAATAGCACTGAATTCAGAAATCTTTTCTGTGGGTGTGCACCTTTGGCTCCATTGCGCGTTGCCCCATTTTGGCGAGCATTTCTTCGAGATTTTTTGATACTCGAACTTGTTTACGATCGATTCATTCTTCTTGCATATTCTGCATCAGTTACGAGTTACGAGTTACGATTCCTGACCTTTTCGCGGCGAGGTATTCCGAATCACGATGTGCTCGGGGAACGAAGCTATTATTCCGCTCCCTCGCTCGTTTCTTCTCACGTCTTTCGTACACCGGTGACCTATGTGGCAACATCCACAACCGTAACGCGAGATGACTACGTTTCAATAGGATTTACATGATATTTCTTAGTTCCCAGAATTAAATCGCCATTAGAGCGTATAGTGTCGTAAACATTTTACAGTGCGTTTCCTGGGAAATACGCAATGCGTGAAAAAAATATAACAATAATCGTATCTTTTCCAGAGTAAATTGGCGTCTGCGTGCGCGTCGCGCGGGCACGATGCCGATTAGCTCCGCCGAACATTGCGCCTACCTTTTTTATTTCGACAAGTGTCGCGACTTTGCTTACGTAAAATTGCGTGCCGCGCATTAGCCGCAAAACGATCGTTACGATACGCCGCCACCGTCCCGCGGCGGGCGCACCGCAAAACGCAAAACTTTCCTAATCGGCGTCCCACGACGATCCGATCGCTCTCTTCTTGCTCTTCCGATTTCTATCTGGATTAAGACACAAGAGTTGCGTCACGAACCGCGATTTCTTCTGCGAGAAATCCCGCGTCGCGATCTTTCGCGGAATTCTTTTCTTTGTGCCCGTGTAAAAAAAAATTACGAGAAATGTTAATTAATTATACACCTTAATCTAAATTTAAGGCTTATACGGGTTAATAAAAAAAAAAGCGTATACGTAAAA
Organism: Solenopsis fugax; assembly: GCA_003595255.1. NCBI lineage: Eukaryota > Metazoa > Arthropoda > Insecta > Hymenoptera > Formicidae > Solenopsis > Solenopsis fugax. The sequence continues at coordinate 1,569 of QKQZ01055407.1, read as the reverse complement.
AGCAACAGGCTTCTAATCTGCAGAAGTTAGTTGAACAAACATTTGCATGCGTTTGATGCATCTTTACAGTCTTGAACTAATTCGTACGGTTTAATGAAGTGAAGTAACATTTCAGCCATACTTAAATTACGCTAGACGCAACGCAAGATGGAAAAGTAGGCCAGAACGTGAATAGTACTTTATTAAATCTTAATTGCTTATTTGACGTTGCACGACGACGAGTGAGTTAGAAATATTAGTCATCATATTATTTTGTAATCGTGCAAATTACAAAATATTTTACACACAGTGCGCTCATTAATTCCCAATAAGAATAATCAACTTGTACCCCTCATTTTTAATTTACAACGAACAGAAATAGAATTTAATCTGATTTAAATAAGCTGTTACCAATCAGGTGACAATTAATTTTGTTGAAAATGTAAAGAAAGAAGAAGAAAGATAGGGATCAGGATGGAGAGAACAGAATTTCTTCCTTCCATTGAATCTTTTTTCCGCAGTCTCTATATATCACAATTTTCGGAGTATTTAAAGAAGAGATGTACAAGCAATTGATTTGCGATGAGCATCGCGAGAAACGTGATGAGTTCGTAGGAAGGGAAAACAATTTATTCATCTAGAGTATGTACAGGCACCGGAACATGTCGATTGACCGCGATTTCGCTAGGTTCAGAAGGCCCCTATCAGATGCTGGGACTGATAGTGATGAGGTTGGAAACCTGACGACGGATTGAATACTTGCTGCGTGGCGTAAGGCTGAGTTCCTGGGTACGAGGATCCTGGGAATGTCCGCGAAGCACCAAAGTGCCCCAGGTTGATGGGAGCTGGCCCGGCCGGTGGTCCAGAATAAGCTGAAACAATACAAGACATCGCCATTTAGAAAATATCCGACAATTTTAAGGAATAAAACAATTGCGCATATAAATGCAATTGATAGTTATTAAAATAATAATTATGTTAATATTAATTAGATTAACATTTGCGGCATAAAAATATTCTTCAATACTTCAGTTTGTAATAATTTACTTTATACATTTTTTTAAAATTTATCTCTCAGAAATGAATAGCGTCGATGTAGTTTTATTTTAGGCAACGCTCGGTTTTTAAATCTCTCATCTTTACCCGCAACTTCCCTGTCAATCTATCAAACTTTTACATTTTGTACTTTGTTGCCGCGAGAAGACTGTAAAACATGTTTCCCATCCACGCCCTACGTCAACGATTTACGCCGCGGCCCACGCAGCGGGTCATCGGTCTCTCCCTGGTCTGCTTCGCTCACCTTGACCCTGCTCCTCGTTCGGATGTTCGCTCGCGTGCTTGTAAGCCCGGGCCTCCGCCTCGGCGAGCTCGGCCAGTCTGGCTGCCTTCAGGGCCGCCACTTCCGGCGTGTCCACGACCGTCCCGTCCTCGGCCAGTGGCGCTGGTATGAAGGTGGTGGTCTTGGCCGGCAGCGCGTAGCTCTTCTGGCCCACGAAGTTGGCCCGGTCGTATTGCTGGGGTTGCTGGTAATCCGAGGAGTAGATGGGCGCCGACACGTGATTGGCCGTCTGATAGATCGGAGTGGGCTGC
>QKQZ01055406.1:0-20931 GCA_003595255.1 Solenopsis fugax | reverse complement strand
AATATAAAATATAATATATAATACTTCCGCGATAATTAAAGAAAAAATGCATTTACCATTGTGAAATGCAGAAGCGCCATTCCGCCCAAGAGACCTTGATAAACGAGACCTGTGCACTTCCAAAATTTTTGCGCAGTGATTGCCACCTTTATAAGCGTGTACGTTCGAGTCTCCGCGGAATCGCGGCTTTCTCCTTTTGTCGCGCGCGTCGTATCATTTCCCAAAGCACGTCTCGATCCGCCAATTTTCACGGCGCTAAAGCCGCTCCTGCCTTGAATATAAATTGTGTCCGTAGTCAGTTCCGGAAGAGGCACAGGTTCCTCATATTTCGTGCGCGCGTCTTCTTGAGCCTTCTTCAAGATCTCGGTGATGGGCATCTCGTCCTCCGCTTGCGTGGAAAATTATTAATTTATAGATATAACATTATATAGATTTCATTTTCCTCAATTCTTTCAAATTTTTTGACCGTATAGTTTTTTTTAACCCTTGGCAGACACCGCTGAATTTCACTGCTGAGTTTGACATCGTGAGTTGCTGAGGAAAAGTTATGTTTTTCAAAGAGTTTATGAGTTTAAAATTTAAAAAAATTTCAATATATTTTTTCAATATTTAAAGAGAGTGTGATTGAGTTTAATGTTCAATAAAGTTTTGTATTTAAAAAAAATTGTAACCGTGCATTAATAACCACACTTGACACTTATTAGCCTTTTTCTCAAATATTATAATTTTTAACAAATTGGTGTTGATAAGGATTGTGTCATGTTAATATTTACTGAGTTATTTAAAAAAAACTAAATGGTATTTTACTACCCCCTTCATTTGTATAAATGACTGAAAAATCACGTAACTCCGCTTCCACTTTTTGTAAGCTGAAGAACCTCTCTAAAATTTCCTTAACACAGATGTGACCTTTTAAAGCGCGTTAAAATATTTATTTCTCCTCAACCAAACGTTTCTAACGTTTCTGTTTTAAAATTTAAATTCTCAATTTATCAATCGGGATTTTAAAGAAAGATTTTAAGTAGACTGCAATGGAAAAAGATCTCTTGGATTTTTATCAATTTTTTTAATTTGGCTATTTTCTAAACGAGATGTAAAAGATATTCTTTCTTTACCTCGGGAAACGTTTCTTCTTCTTTTTTGCGATTTATCAGCGAAGCTATCCTCCCTGTCGCTGTAGCGTTTCGCAGAAGATCCGGTATCTGTTCGATCATGATCCGCCGTGCGAGACCGTGCCCCAGACTTTCGTCTTTCAGTCCGTTTACTGCGGTTCCTTCTTCTCCCGAGGGATCCCGACGTGATTCTTTCTTCGCTTGCGTGAAGGTCGGTATAACGTGCTTTTCTCCGAGTCGAGTGTAACTCAGTTTTGTGTGGCTTATCATTGCTCTTGGTACCCGGTGACTCGGTTTCCGTGTCTTCAACGCTATCTTGTCTCCGAGGGAAATTCTAAGATGTTGAATGGCGAGCTCAATAATAATACATTTTTTATTATTTAAATAATTTTCCAGTGCCTCACAGTTCCTCGCTTGATAAATAATCAATGATTTATCAAATTTATTATTAATTAGTCTAAGATGTTGAATGATTAGTTCGCACACAAAAGAGAACATTTTTTTATTTAAATAATTTCCTGCTGTCTCGCAATCTCTGGTTTAATAAATAATAAATGATTAACAATATAACAATAAAATGTCAAGGATTTGTCAAATAAATTGTTAATTAATCAATACGATGTTTTATTGCTGTATTTCGACAGATGAATAAAATACGTATCTCCAATAAATTAATCATTCATATATTTTTAATTGAATGTTAATTATTATATAAATATGCAACTGCAAAATGGCTGCAATCTGTAATTCATAATATCTAATTTAAATAATTACCATGTCAATTAAGTTAATTAATCGCGTTAATTATCGTTTATTTTCAATTTTAATTTTCGCCCTTTAAGCAATACTGACTGTTTTGATGTCTGGGTCGTAAAGTCGGCTCGAATCTTCCGAACTGGTCCATTGTTTGTGCGATGGCGTTCTACCGTGTTTCACATAACTATCATTCTCCACAGCGCGAACGGAAGCTTCATCTTCGCTGTCATTTTGTTGAAGCCGTTCACTGATAGCCGTAGATCTTCGTTCACGAGAAGCTTGACTTCCTCGTGTCATTTTTAGGACGCGCAATCATCGATAATTCAATTGTCCTTCTGTCGATTCGCGACCATCTTGCGATTAATTTCAAACACACGAAACTTATGCATTTTTCTTTTAAAGTATCTGTACAATGTGAAATTGGTTATTGTATGAAATTCCTTTGAACGTGTTTATTAGTTCAACTTCGCAGCTGGTCACTGGTCATTACAAGCTCGATTGTTGTTCAAGACTATCACAAGACGAGGTGCTCATACTGCCCATAGTAACGCTTTGTTGTGATTACAAAGCTCTATGACGACCAGTTTAGTCTATATTATGTTCGTTTCCACTCATCCAAAGCAAATCAAGTGAGATATTAAGCATTCAAATTCATATTTTGAGACGTGGACGATTTAATAGTCATTTCTTGATTAGAGAACAATTGAGATTATTCAATTGAGAAGATGATTATTTTCGCGATAAAATATCAAGATATTAAAAGATATAAAACTTTGTTTGAAATTTTTCCGATTAACATCAATTTGTCAAAAATTTTATATAATTATTAAATATTAAATTAATGTGTATTGATTTATAAAATAATTCTAATTCTTGTTAACGCTTTTTTGTTAATTATGTCAAATTGTATAATCATAAAACCGAAATAATAAAAGATATCAGAGTACATACAGTATACTTAATTGACCAGATTTTAAACATTTTAGTTACATACAGATGGGCCATTGTATTCCCATTAATAAATATTGCGATCAATAATAAAGCTTTACATACTTCAGAAATATAAAAAAACTTCTGGAAAATATTAAAAATTTCTAAACATTGTTTCACAAATGCTCTTTTATCACTTCACAATTTTATTTTTAAATAAAGCAATTTTGCAATTCTATATATATTTTTATAGAGAATCTCTAAACATAATATATTAGCAGAATATATAATATTGTATATAAATTGCAATATTTTTATTTTATAACACAGAACAATTTTTAATATACAAAATAATACATCTTTAAGAAATCTCTGTTGATTTATTATACTGAATAGTATTTCCACAGTATCTGTACAACATACATAGAATCTTTACAAAAATTGAATTTCTTCTCTTTCTCTCTGATACTAAATACTAAAAACATGGTATGTACCCTATGATAGAAGCATCTGTTTAAATAATTATATTAAAATAATTCCTTATGTTGTTAAAATAATAATTTACATCCAGTTTTATTTAAATTTAACTTAAAGAACTATATCAATAAGTCTTCATAGAATTTCTAAATCACAATGCCGTATTTCTGGATGGTTTTTCTGAAAATAAGGATGAACAAATTATATTATTATAATTTTTAATTGTTATAGATTTATACAGTTATATATTATTAAAGTATATTACAATGTACCTATTTACCTTTAATTTTAATTCTATTCTGTCAATTTCTCCACCAAGCATGTCCACGATATTTTCGCCATGTTTCAATAAAAATGCCTCTAACTCATCAATATTTTGCATACTCTTCACTTCCTACAAAAATATTTGATGTTTGTTGATATATTATCATAAAACTCTTTCAATAAAGACAGAAATATAAAATCTCTACCTCTAGCATTGCAATAAGATCGTGTTTATCTAGATAAGATCTTGTAAGTTCTCGTCCATCAAAATCCAGTTCGGCTTTATATCTCACTAAATTATTACCCATGTCGATGCCTTTCACATCATGAATTGCGCGAACCTGAAATGCAAGAACTTCAAACATAAAACCGAACATATCATTCATATGCTACATCGACATAATTCAAACAATATAATTTCCCAGTTATCTGTAAAAAAAATTTTATGGGAATTCAATATACCCAGTATAGTAAAAAGTTAATGATACTCTTATTACTTGTAGAATCAAAAACAAAATCATTATACCAAAATCACATTTAAAAATAATATCATAAAATTGTCACGATTTGAAACATTCCAAACTTTTTTCAATTATGTCCTTGTAAAAAATGAGCGATACTTAAAATGTCGATATTATATGTATAGTCAATTTCAAGACCAACGTTACCATTATGTCCGCTTCCAATTCAGCATTGATTTTATCGAGATTCTCTTGCGATATACTCCTTCCTACAAGTGCAGCGACGTTCGAGTAGATTATAAAAGATGCCACTCCACCGAGCAAACCGCCAACCAGAAGCGAACCGATAGCGTCAAACATCGGATTTTCGAAATATGAGGTCAAGCCCATACATCCAGCTGCAACAATGACTCCAAGCACCTGAGAATAACATAGAAATATCTCTCTGAATACGTAAGATACTTTTAAAAAGTACAAAGAACAACTTACAGCTGCGAAATCTTCCATGAGTACGACGTTCACAGACGGATCCTGTCCTTCCAGAACAAAGTGTTTAAGACTTTCCTTTTTTTCCTCCGCGCCTCTCTTTATAGAGTGCAATGCTAACATTAAAGTTGCTCCTTCGGATAACAGAGATCCACCCAGAACGAAATACGCCCAAAATAGAGAATCTAATGGCGCGGGAAAAAGAAGACCGTGAATTCCGTGATAAATGGAAAGACCCGTACCAACACAAAAGATCCCCACGCCCGATATCAATGAGGAAACGTACTTCATGTTCGTGTAACCGTATGGGTGATCAGGATTAGGATTCTGCAAAATAATTTGTATAAAATAAATTAAGTTCGGAAAGACATCCTACGATTAGATTAAACTTTCGACTCCAATATTGCTTTGCCAGACATAATTGCGAAATAGGGGGAGCAGATGACCCAAAAAAATTTAATAAAATATTAATAATGTTAAAAATTATATTAGAATAAAATAAATATATCAATGCATAAATATAATACAATATCATTCATTTTTATTTATATAAAATATCTTTATAATTATATTGTCTTATATCTTTATAATTATATAACAAAACAATTATTATAGTTCTTGATCAATTCATTTATGAATCGTACGGCTCGTCTCTCTTGGGACTCAAAAGGTTAAAAATTTTATTAACAAAGAGGTCAAAAACCGTGACGAGTTCATCAACCATGATTGTATACTTGACTAAGTAAATAGTGAATACTAAATGAATAATTAAGGATAAGTATAGGACATTTCTCAAAACATTAAGAAAATTATGAAAAAATTACAGATTGTTTATATTGCATTAGAAATAGTAGAAAACATTTTGCGGTGATTTTCTGGATAAAAAATTATTTCAATAAAAAGTAGTACTCTAATGAAAATATAATTAATAATGAAATAAGAAATAACAAAAATCTTAATTTTTTTATTTAAATACTTTAAATATTCAAAACAATTTATGTAAAGTTTCATTGCGACGCAGAGATCAGTTCTGCAAAATAAACAAAATTTATTTATTTATTTACAAAATAACTAAACAATCACAATAAAACTTTGTATAAATCATCTTGAATACTTAAAGTACACAAAAACTTGCGATTTTTCTTAATATTATAAAAAATAATTTAATTTTCAATAAGAAATAGAGAAATAAACTATAAAAATATTATTAAATAAAAATATAATCCTATTTACACAACTTTTATATATATATATATGTATGTATGTATGTATGTATGTATAGTTTATTTGAAGTGTTAACTTTAACACATTTCCAAATTTTATTTACTTTGCAGACTGTATGTTCGATACATCCTTAATAACGTCAGAGTAGAAAAACGATTATAAACACAATATAAATAAAGACTACATATAATAAAGATAAATAATAATTGAGTCAAGAATGAGATTTGTTCAACCTCCTTGTTAATATATTCTTCAATTTATTCATTTTTGAAAAAAAGCGAGCAGATCACTATTATATTGATCCTAAGATAATTATCTTATTATTAGATCTGTTCTTTTTAGATGAACTGACTGCACTAGTTCAGAGTTTATCTTTCTTCTTCAAACGTAAAGAGAACAAAATATAATAAATTGTGAATTAGTGCAGCCAGTTCGGTTAAAAAGAATAGGCTTATTGATTTACCTGCACTGATTTGTGAATACCATATGCTAGAATCAGTTGATTAAAAGTATCCGCTGCAGAATGTACACATTCGGAAAACATGCTGTGTGAGCCAGTATATAACCAAGCGATTAACTTGCAGAAGAAATTACTAGCATTTCTAAAAAAAGAAAAAAGTTAATCGAAAAAATCTACATACTATTATACGAACGCATAAATTACGCACATAGCAATCGCGGTCAATACCACTTTGCCAGATCTTCCGAAAAGGCCTTCCTTCTGAATTATTTCCGTCTTGCTGCCGATTTCTCGCCTGTAATCTCTCAATCTTCGTTTGACCGTAAAAACATCTGCGATGAAAATCTCGTGTTTCAATTTTTGTAACAATTATTATTCTATTAAGAGGATACTCCAGACTATCAGGATATATGTGATCCTGTAAGATAGGCAAACAATCTCTGAGCACAGATATTCTTTGCTTAAGGAGATATTCTCTTTTCGAAGAACAATCACTTTGAATGAACTCTGAACGCTACTTATGTTTCTTGCATTAACACTATTCAAGATGAAAATCCATTCTCAAAATTAAGAATTTTTTAAACACTTTTTAAAGACTTATATCTAAGTCTTTTGTTTTTTTATAGATTGTTAAAATGTTAGAGGTACTGAACTAACTTTATTTTGAGAAAAAATCTTATTACATGTTATTTTAAGCAAAAATTTAACAACAAAAACTGTACTGAACTTGAATCAATATTTGAGTAAAAATTCACTCACAGTAGCAATTTAAGGTTAAACAAATAAAAGAATGTGTATGAGATTATAAATATTTACTTTGTTGATAAATCTTCCGCTCAACTTCCTTCTTCAGAAGTTCCTTTAACAAAGCCTCTTTGGATCCCCAGACTTCTAAAGCTCTGTAAAAAGACAGAACTTTAAAACATTTAATTTTAATAAAAATTTTCACACAAACGTATATAGAAATTTAGAAAATCTTCTCTTACTTAGCCTCGACATCTTTCCTCCAATATACTGTGATAGGTGGTTCAAATTCATATGGGGAACGTCTTTTTGTCTTTGGCAAAGTCTCCAGATCAGAAGGTTTTAATAAAAAGTCTGCCATAGCCCTCACAGGTGTAATAAAGTTCCGTTCCAAAGAAGATGTTGACTTATCAACTCTGATTTTCTTCTTTGCTACAAATCACAAGATTAGTATTTCAAATTTAAATCAGAGAATTAAGAGGAAGAGGTGGTATTATAGCGACTGGTGATGTCTTCATTATTAAGTAAGGTATTCTAATGATTACTTATAGAATCATTTGTTTAGTAGCCCACTATTATATTATAAGTAGGATTAATATGTCAATATAGAATAATAGATATTTATTATAAGGCATTTTTATTTCTGAATATTTCAAAGTTCTTTTAGACCTAAGCGCATTATAACACAAATGTATGTACATTCAATTATTTTATTTAACTTTTTATTTGACTATACACATTTCAAGTTATGCAAAGTTAAACAATAGCATCAAATTTTGCTGGTACTGTCCCTTAAGTATGCTGACGTATCAATAGGCCTAATACAGTCTCTTTTTTGTATCAAAATAATTATTTGATAAGTTGATTAGTTTTATTACTAATCTATAATTTATATGTTTTACAGATTTTCAGTACTGCAATCTATATGTGAAAGGATTGTGAGTACATACATATATTTGCATGTATTCTGCAATATTTTCTCTTTATTTTAAAGAAATATATAATTTCATAATAAAACCATTTTTTTTAAAATAAAACCAATTTTTTAAATCTATTTTTGTGAAAGCCACATTATACTTCTGTTTCTCTTTAAGTCATTATGCAGTATCATCACTTATTTATAAATAGCATTCTAAGTAATAAATATTTCATAACTTCAAATTTAGAATTAATTGAATAATACATTGATAAATGTAATCATTAAGTTTTCAATGAAAAAAAATATTGATTATTAATAATTTTATTGTACAAAATATAAATAGGAGACAATACCACCTTTTTTTTATTTTGAATTTAATTTCAATCAGTAAATTATCGAAATCACTTGTTGTTGTACCTTTTTTTGATGCAACATCATCTTTCAATGATTCTTTGGACTCTACAGACTGTTTTTCAACAAGCTTTGCTGTCTGTCCTTGTTCCTCATCTTTCTCAGAAACAACTGGTTCTATGTCCAATACTCTCTCTTTTAATTTACCTAGTTTCTCTTCATTTAACTCTATTATTTTTTGCTGAACTTCCTCAGCTAGTTTTACTTCAGCCTTCTCTTTATTGAATTTTGCATCATCAGATAAAAATCTCGTCACGCAAGTCCATCTGAAATCACCATGCCTACCTATCTTCCTGCTAGCAAAGACTGAGAATTCAAAGATTTGAGAATTCAAGAACTCGTGTACTTTATATTGGGTACCATACTTAGGCACTATCAAAATACTGGCATGTCTTCTAATTAATCCAATTTGAAATATGCACAAATGATCGGCATGTGACCGGCACGTGACGTTTCGAATAAACTTTACAAGATTATGGGGCCGATGCAGCATCGTCGATTTCTTAACTTTCCTCAGACGTGCATAACTTAACCTATAAAGGAGAATAAATCGATTTAAAAACTATTACCCTTAAAAAATGCTTAATAATTATAAGCTAATAAAAAATAGCACGATGATATTATCACTCTTCAAAAATGATCTTTGGATTATAATATAACAGAAAGATGTACGTGATAATGCTACTTGTTAGGAAACGTTTGCAATAAAAACATTCACCTTTCCTTCTTGTCAAGATCACTCACTGCAGTAAACAGTGTAAACACATTGTTAAATAGCTGCAAAATATTATAGTTTCATTGTTCAACGATGACTGGAATCGGTTGGTCTTAAGCTCAATGACACAATGCCGAAGTCCGAACTGTCAAAAATTACATTTGCATGGATGTGAAAAAACGAAGTAACATTGCCGTTGATGCGCAATCGCAATAGTGGATAACCAATAGCAGATGCGCGACTGCTCATTGAGAGCGTAAGTAACAATTAAAGACGATTGGCTGGATCTAAAAGTAAGAACCAATCGTCTTTAATTACTTTCGAGCAGTTCCGAGTCACTGATTGGTACAATTTCATGTAGTAGATTTGTATACTACATACACTGACATACACGCCATCGTTTGCACACATATGTTTTCTGTGATGTGTTCATGGGACTTGTCAAACTGAAGTTAAAAAGGAAGAGAATTGCATCCTGAATCATGGACGGTGGTCAGTCAAAAGATACGGACGCGCAATTTATATCTTTCCACGATTTCCCATCAATAAGTCATACCGGCAACTCTGAGGGACAGCTGGGTACAGGGGCTTCCACTCAGCAGCCATACAATAACCTCCCAAGTAACTCTGGCATCGGCATTATAGAAGATTTACAAGGAATGCCCGATAAATCCGAAGGTTTATAATCAATTCTCTGTATATTTTCTTAGCTAGCGATTTATTATTTTGTTGGTTTCGTCTGTTCATAAATGCTGTTATTTTTATTTCTGAAACATTTTATATTGTACTTAATAGGTTTCAAGACAGTTGATGCTCCTTTTGTGGTGCATTTTCCCTACTTTATTTTATTCTGTATAGTATCAGCTAAAAGTATATATCACCTTTAGGTTTTTTGAGAATAACTTGATTAAAGTGCATGGATCTTTATCAAATTATACGTTTTGATAGTAGAATGTTATCACATATCACAAAGTGTACCTACCATCATGTGTCTATTATAAAATTTAAGTGCATAAAATTAAGTTTATTTTGCTTGAACGAAAATTAAACAAAAAAACACAGGTGATATTCTTTTGGTCAGTACAGTATATTTACCTGTTATTTCTGCTGTTATTTACACTTCAATATTAATATTATTATTGTTATTATTATTATAGTATTTTTAAAAAAGTTTTCTATTCTATTTTCTATTGACAGGCAAATATTGTGATTTAAACTAGAGCATGTCATTTTTCAGGTGCTGCCCAACCCAACTTCTGGACAGTTGAATACTATCAAAAATTCTTTAATGTTAATACAAATGATGTATTGGAGAGGCTCAAACGTTCTATGATACCCCATGGTAATGATAATTATCTCATAACACACATAAGGCCAAATCCAGATTTGTATGGGCCGTTTTGGGTGTGCGTGACGCTGGTGTTTGCCATTGCAATTAGCGAAAATGTGGCAAACTATCTGCAAACTGCCAACACCAAGCATCATTGGAGATATGATTTTCATATTGTATCGTATGCCGCCACTTTTATATTTTTATATGCATGGCTTCTACCATTGGCTCTGTGGGGTGCATTCAAATGGACTAACAGTTCGAGAAATACTGAAGAGGAATTGATCGAGGTTTGTTGTCAAGCATTCCTTTTCGCTTTAACCCTAATGTAAAAAAGTCATAATAAACGAATCATAATAATTTCGCTCTAATTCTAACAAATAATAAGATCTAGAAGAGAAAATTACAATTTGTTCTAATTTCAATAGGATACATACATTACTTTTATATCCAATTTTGATTGTTGGAGTTGACTTTAAAATACAAATTCGACAACTTTAACGACTGAATCATCATACTGTTAGATATCACTATAAAGATTGGATACCAAATTTCTCAATATAAAAACAAGCATTGAATAGAATGTTCTGTTGTAGTCTGTTATTAAAAATAATGTTATATTTAAGCCAAAATTCAATTTGTAATTTACATGTAATATTATCTATTCAAGGGAATTCTTCGATGACTTTCTCTAGATTATTTTGAAGCTAAGTCTTTTTTATGATTGAAATATAATGGCTATATTCATTTTATAAGAATTGTTTTGGGATTGATGATTCTGTGAATTGAAACTGTTCCGCATAATTACTAAGAATAAAATTAAGAATTTTTAGATAACATCCCTTAATTATTGCTCGTTTGGGGCCTTTATTTTCTTTATTAATATTTTCATAACAAACTGTTTGGAATATATACACTAATACTACTTACACTTGTAAAATTTACGATTAAAATTATAAAAAATTATAAAAATATTTTTTTAGTTCATAAACTGAATAAAAACAAAAGAATACTTGTTTCTTTTTTTTGTTACTTAAAATTTAATTAATTTCATGGTTACATTAAACACATGAATTCGTCCGATGATTTTTGTAAATGACACAGTACCAATCAGAAAAAGTTTTTCAAAAAGAACTATCATTTTGTTATTGAAAATAAGTTAAAAATTTTTTTAATTTCTATTTATTTTTTTACTGCAATTTTAATTTAATTTTTGAGTTAGAAGAAAATTCTTGAATCAAACTTCCAAAATAATTGAAATCTATGATAAATAGATGTTGTGTTCCATGTAAGGTTCCAATATCGCGTTTTGGAAAATTGATTCAAAAATTTACTTTTAATTGAAAAATTAATCGAAATTGTAATAAAAATTCCATTAACAGAAATTTCAAAAATTTCAAATTTTCGACATTGGATCGATTAAAAGTGTGTGAATTATTCGAATATGAATTGAGTCAAATCAAATCAAGTAAGATTTGAATCTTTATGACTCGAATCCGAATCCAAATTTCTGTGTTGCAAGAAAAATAATATTGATTATATGATATAAAATTTTATAATTTTAGAAAACTGTTAATATTTGTATCCGAACCTCTTAAAATCGAAAATTGTATCAATAACGTTTCGAATTTGAACAAAAAAGTGAAATGTGATTCGATTTGGTATAAAAATCCTTAATTTACACATTTCTATAAACGACGATTATATAAGAAACTATTTCTGACTGGGATTGCAGTACGTGATCGTCATTAAGTTTATGACAGTTTATCTAGAATTAATCTTTAGTGTTCGATATTATTCACATAAATTTTTGTTTTTCAGTCTTATGCTGTCCCAGGACTTTTAGAACTTTTGTGTCTATATGGATATTCCCTGAGCATTTATATCCCTGTAGCTTTCCTATGGGTAATTCAAATTAGTTGGTTGCAGTGGAGTCTAGTCATATTAGTGACATTTTTATCTGGTGGAGTTTTACTACGATCGTTATTGCCTGTAATCGCAGGTAACATACTGTACTCTTTAAGATATATAGAAAATACACTATCCTTCAACAGTATCTGCCCATTTTATCTTTTTTAATTAAATGATGGAAATTTGAAAGTGAGGGAATTCTAATCTTCCTAATTTTCTAGATGTTAGACTTAATAATCTTGACTCAAAATTTTATATTCTACAAATATAAAAAAATATAATAGAATTAAAATAAAATTACGTACAAAAATCGGGATGGGCAAATACTTGTAAGTGGTAGTATACATAGAGAACAATTTAAAACTCAGCTAAATTAATCCAGCAAATGGAAAACGCGAAATGTCAAATCAAATAGATAAATTTGATAATTGTAATTTTACAGGGAAACATAAGATTATATATGTTGCTGTAATTCTGGGTATGCATCTACTGTTGGCGGCTGGATTTATGCTGTATTTCTTTCACGTACCATCTAAAACCGTATCAACCGTGACTGAATTGGTAGCATCCTCTACGCATACCAGTGTGTTGCATAAAGCATTGCAGAGCAACAGTTCTGTTGTATTGCCAACGGTATCTTGAAACATCTATGTGGATCTGTTAACGATAGAATTATTTCCTCAAGCCTATCAAGAAAATTTACCTATTTACGTGTGTATATCAGATTTTATTTAAAATACTGTCTCCCCGATTTATATATCAATCAAAATATATACCACACATGGCGCTAATCCGCGTGTAGATAATATTTATACTCTAACTGTAAACTATAATAAATTATAATAAGATAAGAATAAAAAGTATCCCGATCTTTAAATGTGCATATTTATGAAAATGAAACGATTCAATAACTCCGCTCTGGCTGAAGCGTCTATATTTTCAGGATAATGACAAAAAGATCCGATGAAGTGTCTGGTTGATTTATTTCACAGCCCTACTGCAATATAGGGGAGCGTTACATCAACGCAACACATATCATTTACAATCATACGAAATAATCTCCACGACGTTGTACATAATGCGTGATCGCGCGGTATTTTTTTTTATGGTACTTATAATACAATAGATTATTACATTATTAATCGCACATAATCCATTAGTATCTTGCTCGTTTACCGATGTGACAAAAGGCAACATTCATTTTGTAGTTATCATTAATGTTATTATCGTCGGTGTATCTAATAGTACATATACCATGACAATAGTAATTCATTCGCGCCGTTGCGGTGGAAAAATCGCAAGACAATTTGTGTCGTCGGTATGTGCCGATGAATGTACACGCGCTGCTTGAAGCAGCAACTCTCTGAGCCTCGAGAGCTACCGAGAAAAGAAATGACAAGCCTTGACGGAAGCTACAGCTGAAAAATTCCTCCCTCACCAATAATGCGCCACTTTTGATACTTTGCCAAAATAGAAAAGAATTTCTTCAAAAATCTCATTCTTCGGAATATATGTATCGCCTGTAAGCCTCGTCGATATGAGCGTCATACGCGTATAAAATACAAGATAGTTTTCCGCGGGTAAAAGCTTATAGAATTATATATGAAGTCGAGCACCTATCGCATGAGACTATTATATCCTTAATTGTACAAACTCTCGACCGTAGCAAAATTCTATTTTTTCCATGATTCATGCTGCAATAGTAAGGTATCCTCGAACTGTGTCAAAAGAGACATCCTTTACAAAAATTTAATATTGATAGTAATATAAAGATGTTTTGGCTGTACAATATTAGCTAAAAGTTAAAGTCGAAAACCGCAGGTTTCTTAAGTTAATTCTTTTTTTTCCTAATCAATGATTCTCGAATCAAAATTTTGGTCGTGAATATCCGAATTTTAATTCTGAAACCAGCTATAAAGAAAATGAAAAATTTGATTTATATAACTGCTTATGCAGCAAAAATATTTTACTTTAATTAGGTAAAAAACCTCCAAGCGAATAGGCGAATCCAAATTAACTTTTGCACGAACATTAATTAGAGTTTTATTAGTATGTATAAAATTTTAATTCCTAATACTACTTTTTCATCCAATTTGCAAAGAAGTACAAGACGCGATTTTACAGAAGAATCGAGAGCAAACAAAAAATTAAATAACTTTTAAATCAATAAGAGAATTTATGCCCAGATTTACACAGATACTCAAACGTAATAATGAAACAACCTATGAAATTTTTAATTTTTTGATAATATTTTGAGATGTGATACATCCTTAAATTGGCCAGTGACTGATATATTTATTTTGAGTATTAAAAGCATTCTTATTAATGCTTTTAATATTCAAAATAAGTTATTTAATACTTCCAGTTAAATTTCGTAAGCTGCTGTTGAGATCGATTAATACTGGACAACTAAATCTGCCTTTTTTAAACATGTATGTATGACGTAGAATATATATTACTGTTAATGCTCTCTGATCTAGCAAAACTTTTATTTTATACAAACAATAATTTTTGTATAAACGAGAAATCGAATTTTGCAACTTGGCAGAAGAAGGCCATACCATATTTTATGTTGAGGCAAACACAATGATGCCTTTGCGGAGAAAATTTTTTCTTAGAATTTATCCTCAAAATTATGATAGTCATAAAAATGGACTTTGAAGAAAAGAATTTTACTATACTTTTAATAAAATTTAGAAATAGAGAATTTTCTCTTAGAATTTACCTTCAAAATCATTAATTTTGTTAATTAAAATCTTCGAAGAATTTTACTATGCTTTTACTAAAATTTAATTAAAATTTTAATTAAATTTAATTAAATTTTTTATTAAAAGTATAGTAAAATTCTTCGAAGTCCGTGCTGTCCCATGATTATAATGATTTTGACGGTTTCTAAAAAAAAATTTTCTGTTTCTTTTTTCGTGAAATGATAATCACGGGGTGCTCGACAGTGGATGCTGTAATGGTGTTACAGTTTACAGCTAGGGCTCACAACGACGTTGGTCCGACGTGTTTATGAGTATATTGCAGTCACAGATTGCGAATATAGGCAGGAACGATAATAATTAAGAACTCTACGACACGATCTAATACCGCGAATTGCCGTTCCACTTCTTTCTCCCTTGTTCTATTAAAAACGCCGTTGGCACCGCGCGCTTTCTCTGTTTCTCTTTTTTCCCACTCTTTTTATGATCCCTAATAATTACATTTACAGTAGCACATGCTCGAAATGCATCAGCGAAATAACGCCGTTTATTTACAATTTAATGCCTTGCGCCAAGCGTTCTTTATAATACATGGTAATTGTTCCGTTCGCCGATGATGGTGATCGCGAGCGCGTCGTGTTATGAAACGTCGCGTTAACGTATTATACATACATATATTAAGACGTACCCTGATTTTTAATCAATTGTTACAATATAAGTATAACAATGTCTGCAAACGATGTGCTTGTTTTATACAATATCGTCCCGCTATGTACGCGCAGGCAAAATCCGTTGGTACACAGTGAGTCGTTGCGTAAAGCGAGCAAGTCCTTTACCAGCAAACTATCTATTAACGAGTATATATATAATTTAGAATTTATAAATTATAAATTTTATCAATTCATAATTTATAAACAATATATGTATATACCAAATTCCTTTTTCTATTACATTAATTTCAAATTGATTATTCAGTCGCATGCTTAATAATTACATATTCTGATTTATATAACAACGTATTGAACTCCAGACGCGATATTTTATAGTACTGAAAAGTAAACGACGCACTGCTCTGCATCTCAGTTGACACGCAGTCTTTTGCATTGAACTTCTAGTATAAAATGCAATTTAATGAAATATAGCGAAAAATATTCTGCAAATGTTAATTGTGGAACGTTTCATTGTTCGATAATTTATTCCAGATTCTAGGATATATATTACAATGTTTTAGAAAAAAGACATCTAATTAAAAATGAATGTATTGAATAGCATAATTAAATGTACTTAAATCGGCAGAAAAACAATTTTTAAAACTTTCATTTTTACCATCCATACAGCACAGATCTCCCTGGAACGCCCAAGGAACGTCCTTGGGATATCCCCTGGATGAAGTGTGCTGTTAGGGATGTATAATTTTGACACGCGCGTGTCCAAGGCTCGGAAAGACATTTACAAAGTAGATTTTATAAAGTTTTAAAAGTGCCATTAATTTTCTCTGCTATTACTCTTGGCTGCTACATATTATAACGTTCGATTCATTTATGTTAGTTTTACGAATACACGCTTTAATAATACAAGAGATTTACAGTTAAAAATGCGAAATCGAAAATGCAGCACATGGGGGAAACGTTCAATTAAAAAGATTGTTTTCTTCATTCTTTACCAAAATTTTGAAAGTTCCGATATGATTTTCTATCAATCGGAAAATTCAATCCTAATTAATTAGAAGCATATTACTTCTGAAAAGTATATCATAATCGCGAGTTGTAATAACTTCATAATAAAATTAAAGTTTTAATTGAATAAAGTTTTGATTTGGGAGACGTGGGAGGCGTTACAGGCGACAATCTCTGTCCAGTAATCTAATACAGGATTTAGTCGATAAGGAGAGAAGTGGATATACATTGTCACATAGATTTCATATCTTTCAAGGATCTACTGTTTCGTAAAGTCGATATCTGCCAATACGTTAATGTAGAGTAGAAATCCTTACATCCTAACGATGAAAAACTATGGAGCTTACGGCGAAGAATGTATCTTACACTTTTACGTCTATTCCACCAATGTAGAGTAACTTCTCTGATCTCAGTTTAACTTGCTCTTTATCTTTTTCTAATTCTTAGAAGTAGAAAAGAATAACAAGTAAGTTATCAAGTTGAATCGAGATCAAATCTTCATTGGTAGAAATAAACAGTAACGTCCTACAGATCGGCTCCTGTACACGCGGTTGTTTTTAAATGCCCTACTTTAGCGCAGAATTCACAATCAATATCATTCCATAGCCCAATCAGCAAACAATGTTTTTTAAACATTTAAAAAATATTTAAAAAAACATTGTCTGCCGATTGGGAGCTGGTGAGACAGAAGAAAGTCATTGTAGAAAAATTGCGCCACCTAAAAAATCAGCGTGGATCTAATTCTCAAGCATTCTCTTTGAATCTCGGTATGGATATACGAACGAGGGTGCTAAGCCACAGAATCACATTGGTCGATCTAAAGTACAAGGATATCGATATTTAACGTTATGCGACAGAGCACAGAGAAATACGAAACGAAGCTAAGTACGAACGCTGAGACACGCAAAAGGTATCAATTCCTCTAATCGCTAATCGTGTTTATCTGCGAACTACTTGATTCGATGCAATATAAAAAGGGACGATTCGAGTTTTCATGCCTACGCAGACTCGTCTAATGTATTACAAACGCAAGGCTTCTTTTGATCGACGTCTCGATTTTTGATCAACTTTCTTTCGGTGACACGATTTACTTTGATTGCGGACTTAGACGTATTACATAGAACAGGTACGTAAGAGTTAAAGAGTTACTTTTTTTCTTCCTATCTCTTATCTCCTCCTCTCTCGAAAGCTTCCATTCCGGAATCGCTGTGCTGCGCTTCACTATCCGATAACATCCGGGAAAAATGTAAGCGATCGACTTCTTAGGTACGACAAGCTGACTTAGGCGTATATTTAATAACTGCTATTTTCAGTTCTCCAAGTGTTGCGAAATATTGAGATAATTGACGTTTACGTTGCAGCAGAAAATCAAAGATTTCGCAGTTTTATGCCAAGCATGAACTCCAAAGTATTCCGCTCAGTACTCATTGTTCAGAAATGAACAAAATCGATGTTAAGAAAATCGTTCGTGAGAAAAACGGCGCCTTTTCTCTTGTCAGAGAAAGAGTTTCTGTATCGCGAACGCGTAGGAAAAAATCTCATGAAGAAAATAGAGGAACATCGAGAGAAATAATTTAATGAAATAAATATTTCGCTTATTAAAACTTGAACTTCACCAATGCCCTGGTAAAAAAATTCTTATATCTTCTAATATTTTCAAGAATTTTTCATATTTTATATTTCATATTTATGAGGATTTCTAGAACAATACCTAAATTTCTTAAATTTTATAAATTTTCAGAAATTATAAAATGAGAAATATTAAAAGTTTTGAATATTTCAGAATTCACATGTATAAAAAATTCTAGAAGATAGATTTTTTCAGTATTTTAATTCATATAAAAAAAAACTGAGGAATTTTCTAAAAAGTTATAAATTATAGTATAGATAGTTTAGAAAAAATCCTAAAATATATCTAGAAATTCTAAAAAAATTAAGTATATGAAGAACTATAAAAGAGTTTTCACCAGGGCGTGGACAAAAATAGTCGAATGCGCGATTAAAAAAAAAGTGGCCTCGATTCAACAAAAAAGGGAGTACAGAAAGTACCCATGGATCAGCGATTACGGGATATTTTGGCGCAAGCTGAATATTATCAATGGAGTCGGGAGCGACTTAGAAAAAAGATTATGTTCTATTCAACCATCGTTCTCATAAATAAGAGTATAAATGTAACACACACACACTCGCACACTTTTTTTATTAAATTAATTTTTTTAATTATTAATTTAGCACATTAATTCTTGCACCTCAACTCTTACTTGCCTGTCATTATTTTTGTCGTTTTCATTATGGAATCGGTTTTATTATATTCAAGAATATAAAATCTTCTCCATATAAAGAATATAAAGAATTATAATTTTGATAATCTTAAATATCAGTAAAATATTTTATATTTTTATTTCAATACTGTAATAATCATCTAAAGATCACAATGTGAATGTTTTTTACAAATAATAGTATTTAAAAATTCTTAGTTTGCAGATATTTCCTATATGATAATTTTTTTCATCTCAATCAGGCAAATTATTATTGAATAAACATAAATATATCTTTCTTAATAAAACTACACAAAATTTCTCCATGTAGCCAAGTTATGTTTATGATTATCAAATTCTATAAAGATTTTATATTCTTGCTTATATGAGATAACAGATGAATAAAATATAATCTTTTTTCTGTTTTAAATACGCGATCGAGGAAACTTTTAATTAAGAAAAAAATATATATAAGAAAAAAATAAGAGAGAGTGCACTTAGCACTACACAATTCAGTTCACCGACTGCGGACATCCGCATTTATTTACGAACCAAGACACAATGACGTCTGTATCGCTGAATGTATCCGATTATTGTTAATTAGTCAAATGTATTTCTTTATTTTTTTTTCTTCTCTGTACTCATTCTCTCCCTCACTTTCTCACTATCATCTACGACGCGTAATTCGAATACATTTACGCGACTCCGAGCTACAACGGAGCTTCATCGATCACCTTAAGCATTAGTCTTTAGTGTTTGATTATTATACTACAGTAATATACAGAAAACCGTGGCTCGCGCGCCGACTGATCGCTCGCAAGCCCCGTTCGCCATTCCGTGATCGCTAGTCGGCGATTCTTTCGGTGTGGGGAGACGATGCGACGAGCGAGCGAACGGCCGGGGCGATTGATCAATATATATTCGATAATTACAATACACTAAATATAATCGGCTCGTGTGTGTATTAAAATATAAATATCAAATGGACCTCTCGCGCGCACAGGATATATGCACCTTCATGTCGATGCGCGACTTAAAAAATTCAGAAACGTTCTCTATAGTCGTTAAGTAAGTCGTCACCGATTGTTCAAATCCCCTATTATCGGAAGAGTGAGGAGCTCGTGATCACCGAGGAATGCCTCAAGATCCGCGGAATAATCTTCGGTCTGTCTTTTCTTTCTTTATTTTCTTATTTTTTATCCCCTACGACGCACGATTGCCGTTCCTCGACAGTCATGAGCTCTGTATCACGACGTGATTAGAATTTTTTTGGTAGCTTAGACATACGTTCGGTGTATTATTTTTTTGCCAAATGTCACGCCGCATCGATCGAGAGCCGAAATTTTTTTTCACACTGTATTGAAATTTATAGATACTATTAACCCTGGAATGCTATCCATATTTTTCTTACATTTATACTAGATAAAAATTTGCCTGCATAATTAAGAATTTTTATTACACCCTTTTGTTTTTACAGGTCTTTTATGCGATAGGTTGAAAGGTGTTAGAATAATTAAACTGACATTAATTTTGTGTAAAAAGTCTTATTGTTATTTTAAGCTAACAAGATTTTAATAATAAAAATTGTAATGAGCTTGAATTAGCATTGGGTGAAAATTTACCCACAATAACATTCTAGAATTAATGTTGTGTTAATCGCACAGACAAATTCAGTCGTTATTTATCAAACGGAAATATTCAAACTTGAATTTTTAGAAAAATTTCGCTCGTCCTGATAAGTGTATCCACCTATAACTTTCGCTTTTATTGTCAATGAAGTAGACGACAATTCGTTCTCAGTCGATGCGACGATATTAACAACGTGGCGGTCGGCGGCTCGTTCTCTATACTACGCATATTTTTTTTCTTATTACAATGCGTTCCAGTACAGTAACATTCGTCGATGACATCGATTCGACTTCACGTGCGCAGAGTATTTCCGAGGCCAAACTAAATCTACGCTTTGTACTCTGGTCGACCTCCAGAATAATCCGTCGCACGTACATATGCTTCGTTATGTTATATATATAATATTTATAATATAGTGGATGTAGTATTTATAATATACATATGCATATATATATATATTATA
>QKQZ01055405.1:0-30109 GCA_003595255.1 Solenopsis fugax | reverse complement strand
AACGCTCACGCTCGCGTGTGCCCGCTCGAGCGTGCGTCTGTCGCGGCCGATGTACGTCCCTCGCGTATCGCCGATCCGAGTGAAACGAGAAACCCGAAAGTTAACTTTGTTAAGACACAAGACGCTTATTTATGCCACTTCGCACATGTCAGGTTGATTATAAAGCATGAGGGAATCTCGAGCGATGATTATAAAATACGAGGAATCTCGAAACACATTGTGAAAGATATTTTACATGTGCACACGATGTGTTTTCTTTGCTCCATCTCGCCATTAGGAATAATGTGCATGCAGTTAAAAAATTTGTGTTAAATTTAGCCTATATTGCATATCCAAAATGATCCACTCAAATTTTTGTGTTAATTAAACATGAATATGTTAGAAATCTTTCTAATATATTAGAAAGAATAAATATTATGTAAAAAATTAATTTAATTAAACATAAAAAAATGTAACACTTTGACATAATTTAGAAATAGAGTGTGGAAACATTTCTGCAGTAAAATTAACATTTATATGTTGATACGTACATTTTATTTATCTTAGAATTTATGTATTAAAATTATTTTTACGTGTATTAAAATTGCATTATTTTTATTGTGTTTATATACCCATAAATTGTATTATTTTAACATTGAGAAATATTGAATATCAACAATTGGATATGATAAAAATTCAACACAAAAATTTTAACAAAACTCAGTTTTAACATAAATGCAATATATTTTCTATACTATGCAGATAATATAATTGTTGTCGATCTGTCACATGATAATAATTACTCACGTATACTGCGTAGAGCGTAGTAATGCTGATGTTCCGGGAGGAGAAGAGTCCGGAAGACGAGATCAAATCCTGGCAGTTTTGGCACGGCAGACAGCATTCTGTAAAACAACGGATTCTTGATGCAGGTAGTGTTCACAGTTTCATAAATAATAGATATGATATAAACTTAAATAATATAAATATAAATAATATAATAGTTCTCGATAAATTGTTTTATACTAATACAATGAATAATAGAATTTTCTTCAACAAAACTTCTCGTTCATAGTCGATTAAATCTCTTGTATTTTTTCAAAACTGTTCATAGTTGATTAAATCTTTTGTATTTTTGTGCAAGCTACCTAATCCGTAATGGACAAGCGGTAAGATTTTATCGCGGATGTATGCCCCGTTATTTTAATATTCTATCTAAAAGCGTCCCGAGAACAGCACTAGCTACTTCATATTCCCCTGCATGATCCGCGAGTTTCAGAGTCACGTCCGTTGTTACAGACACAAAGAATAGCGTCGGCCTGGTGGGCTGCATAGAGGAAGTCGCGCACAATGCGATTGCCGTTTACTGGAACCCACTCGAATCGTCGGCGAAGGTAAGGAACGCCGGAAATGTCGATTCACGTTACCTTCTTAGCGACATATACTTACGCATACCCTACAGCCCTCCCCGCCTCTCTTTCCTGCAGATATCTCGTTTATCGCCGTGCAATCTTGCACTACGTGCAAATATCGTATCGCTCGCGCATTCAATTGCATGGCCATTTAACGGAAATGTTAATAAAGCAATTCCTCGCGTACGCCGCCACCGCCGCCGCCACCGCTGTCGTTGCTACCTGTCCGATTTCTGATCCACAGATAAACGTGGCGGTGCAATGTCTCAGTACCGATTTCTCGAGTCAGAAAGGCGTGAAGGGTTTGCCGCTGCATATCCAGGTCGACACGTATGAGGAACCGCCGCCCCACGCGCACACATACACGCCGCCTTCCCATCGCGGCTACTGTCAAATTAAGGTCTTCTGCGATAAGGTAACCGTCTTGTTCATTTCCATATGTTTATTTTTTCCCCCCTCCCTCTCTCTCTTTCTTCATTCGCGATGTAAATAACGCGCGATCGCTTCCTGGTAGCAATGCGATCGTTGAAATTAAGTTGAGAGATGACGTTGCTTATCGCAGGGAGCGGAGAGAAAGACCCGGGACGAGGAGAGACGCGCGGCTAAGAGGAAGATGACCGCGACCGGCAGAAAAAAGCTCGACGAGCTTTATCACCCCGTCACGGAGCGCAGCGAGTTTTACTCCATGGTCGATCTGCACAAGCCGCCTGTGCTGTTCTCCCCGCCGGCCGAGCATGCCATCGATAAGGTAATCACATTTATCTTTTTTCATATTATTTGAACAGTGTCATCTATAAAGACTTGCTATGATTTCATGGAAGTGTAAATACAAGGATGTGTATGTTTAATTAACAATATTAAATTTAATAATCGCACTTATTACCAAAATATTATAAATTATAAATAAAAATAAACTTGTCTTAACACTCTACATTAACATGAATAAAATTCAGTTTTGTGTTCAATTTGTGTTTGTCTTTGATTAAATACGAGTCGTCTTAGCATGCATCTCAACTAACTAAGCACATAAGCGAATTTTAAAAAGTCGTATGGTGTTCACAATCCTCTGCTCTCACCCCCGCCGAAACCCTGCACTAACCGCAACTCTTGCATCGCAAAGTAACGACGTGGATTTTCTCGAAGACAACTTTTCTCAAATTTTAGTTCAGTTCAACGTAGCAATAGCCTTTCAATACTTATTGTTCTTAATTTTATCAAAATAAATGTGCGAGTTGTTATCATGATTAAAAGTATTATATTACGATCAATAACAATATGTAGCATCATTATTTTTATTATCAAAAGTGAGAAGTTTTTAAATTTATCTCATGTTACCCTGACTTTTCGATTTGTTCGCCATTTCGCAAGTTTATCAATCTGTTTAATGCATTAAGATTAAGATATGTAATTATGTGTTAAGAAAAGAAATTAACGTCGCTTCAAAGTTACTTCTCGTTTCTTAACGCCTGTGAAAATTTCGAACGAGTCTGGTCGTATCGTGAAGAAAGCGACGCAGAGTAGAAATAAACCTTGTTCTTCTCTCTTCCACGACAGTTCTCGACGATGGAGTTGTCGGGCTTCTACGGTGGTGGCGGCGGCGGGGGCGGGGGTGACACCGACACCTCGTCCCTCAGTAACGGTGAAGGTGGAGGATTGAAAGCGGCGGGGGGTAGCAGCCCCTATCCGCCCCCGTGTGGCCGGCCGAGTCTGCCGGCCCTCAAGTTCCACAACCACTTTCCGCCCGACAATCTCAGTAACCTGCACGACAAGAAGGACTCGTTGCTGATGCAGGTGCAGGAGCTGCAGGGCTCGGTGCTGCAAGGGGTGCAACAGGCCGGCCTGACGGGCGCGGTGGTGTCCAGTGTCGGCAATCGGCTGCACCTGCAACAGCAGTCGCATCTACGCTCGACGGACTCCGAGGAGCGCGTCATGCTTTACGTGCGTCAGGAATCGGAAGACGTCTATACGCCACTACATGTCACCCCGCCAACGGTCCAGGGTCTGCTCAACGCTGTAAGGAACATCCTAAGGCTCTTTCCTTTTATACCGCCAACACACATCTCACAACAAACATTCTCACGCCAACATTCGCGCGCCTAGAGAGAGAGAGAGAGAGATCTCAGAGACCTTTGCAGCTGCTTACAATTTCCACGGTCCGCTTGCGTCTACATCGTACTTCTCAGAGATACTTTCGAGAGAAATATAGCGGAAGTTGTGGAGCTGATACATAGATACTCGTTCTCGCTACGTCGTGAACTATTAACGCCCGCAGTATAGTGAAAATTATTGATCTTTACCATGAATCGTACGACATCAATGTAACGTTAATCTTGAAGCGGGGGATAAATATTATGGATGTATAAATTAAACATGCATAATCGAGGTGAAATATGCTTTCGCGAATTTTGTGTTAACTGGATACTTATCATTCGGTAGTAAAGTAGGTAAATAACGTCTCTAACAAGCCCATTCGTATGCCTCGTGGAAATGGGAAATGGAAATTCTCACCATTTCCATACCGTCGCGACCGATACCGGTAACTATACATACAGTAGCAATGATGTGTTTTATGCAAAACACACCACGCGGCGTCGAATATGCACAACCGTGGGCGTTAATGGGTTAATCCACGATTACGCTGTCGTTTGTAAGGCTTGCTCTAGAAACAGAACGAGAAGCGAGACAATAATGCACAGTGTTATCGCTACCATCGATTGAGATACGCTTCCTGCAACGTAGCCCCGGTAAACACTTCCAGGCTTAATAAAGTCGCAAGCCGGAAGCTAAAGTAATGTCTGTTTCGATTTCAATCGGTACCAGTTTGTTTTCGCTTACTCAATCGCATACGATTCGATGGAAATTATACACGCATACATATATATATATATATATTTACGTGCACATATACAAGCCCCATGAGAGAGTATACATTACTCATGCATGTGAAAGCATACTGCGCCATTATTAATTATTTCGCACTGGTCCACTCGCTAATTAATATTAATGCGCATGCATCACTGTCCACTGTGTCCAAGATCCTTATTAATACAATATCGATAGTGCAAAACATATGAACATATTTACCCCTCCTGCCCCGCGGATGTGCGAGACTGTCGGCGGCTCTTAACGATCTACCGGACTGATGATCAGTCTTAGTAAGAGTGCGCGTTACACCGATCAGAATTGGCGGAAGAAAAAAGTGGAAAGAAACACACCCTTTCTTTCTCTCTCTTGTCAAACAGATTTCTCTCGCGCAACGCGTTTCTACGCGTCCCGCGAACAAACGATCTAATTGATCCATGCGTGATCTACGTAATTTCTATCTCGGCCACGCTCTGATTCGATCCTCCGAACTGCCTCCGCATTCTCGCGACGCGCGATATGTCTTTTCATCATTATATCTTCCCGCGTTTCGATCTTATCTACTTTACTCTCGCTCTATTCTTCTGTCTTTCTCTCTTGCTGTCTCGCGGTAATATTGCGTCTACCTACGCGCGTCTCGCGAGCACTTTCTCGAGTGCGTGCGCGAGAAACGAAACGGCGGTTCGCAAGCCACTATCAAAATTCTAATGTTCTACTTTTTTTCTATTTTGCAGATTGAGTCAAAGTACAAAATTGCATCCTCGAGTATTAATAACCTCTATCGCAAAAACACAAAGGGGTAAGTTTAGTAGAGTGTCATCTTTACTTGCATGCACGCCCACGCGATGCATGCCATAACGGTGACATTGCCTGACTCTCTCCGCCTGGTTTGGTAGTCTCTCTTTTTCTTTCTATTTCCCTCTCTCTTTCTCTCTCTTTCTTTCGCTCGCTCTCTCTCCCTCTCTCGCCTATAATCGTGCCTCTTTCAAATGTCGGATGCGGGTTTCTCTGTGCGACATATGTATTTAAATGTATACGCCATTCTCGTGTACTGTCTCGTTAAAAGTGTCCTCTCTTTGTCGATCACCTTAACGCTGCACGCTGACTGCATCTCGCTACCGCTACGCACAATCATGCCTGATTAATCCACTAATCCTTCACGCTTCTCGTCTTCTGCCTTCCGTCACGAGCGCACTCATGCACGCCTTGCTTGCCTCGCCTAATGTCGTCATGCGCCTCGTTCAACTGATTATTTATTCTGCTCGGTATATTTTCCAACATATGTTGGTTACGCACTGCGTATTCCTGCAGGAACTTCTCCCTCGAACAGATATTCTTCGTTACTCGACATGTACATTTCACGTTATTTAAGCAAATATCCTATCTTGCGTGCTCCCTTTCTCTTTCTCTCAAACTACGCATATTGCGGTGCGAACTTTACAATCCACTTTTTTCACTTCGACTATGAGATCTTGATCCATCGTAAGAGAGTACAAATGTCGCGTTTTGCCATAATATTGTAATAATTTGATGACTATCGACATTCTTTGAAATAATTTTCTAAGAACTTTTTTTCATATCTATATTTTAATTTCGCGAAATTATATAATAGAGAATTATATTAGAGGGTAAAAATTATTTAAAAAATATTACATTAAATAAAAAGAATTTTTTTTTAGTGAAGAAATAATGTTTGTAATCCAAATTTCTCACACAAGACTGTCGCATAAAGTCTTTTAAATCGTAAAGTTCTGCTCGCCAACATCAAAGCATTTCGTTAATCGTGCGCAACAAAATATGCGTGGTTCGCTCATCAATCATAATATTATAATGGCGGAAGTTATCGCGTTGCATGCCAACTCGAACGATCATGTTATTCGGGATGAGATCCGCCGCTTTTGCTCGCGAGTCACGCCGAGAAGACTCACCAAGAATGTCACCCTACCTTGTTGCAGAATTACAGCGAAAATTGACGACGACATGATCCGATATTACGTCGACGAGGATCTGTTCCTGCTGGAGGTGAGCCACTCGCGGATCAATTCAGATCCAGGCAGCGAACGCAATCCGAACAATCCGGGCTCGCCGGGCGATCCTGGTGATCCGGGTGATCCTCCCGCCGGATACGACGTCACTCTCATCGAACTACCCTCACCCCCGCATCTACCGCATTCACCTCTCGCCAATTCCACACATGCACATGTGCATGTTCACGACAACAGTAACACGTGAACTCGAACGAACGAGAAACGTTTGTGTAAATACTCTACGCAAGCCTGACGAGGACTGGTTACTCGGAAGAATGAAGAGTCAGCAACATCTTGCGTCGAATAATGACGATTGCTAAATGAGCAACGAATTTTCTCGCACCACGCTGAAGATTCTTGTATAGTTTCGTCGATGACGTGCTTGCAATGAACGTTCATCGAGAGAGATACAAGTAGCTACGTGCCAATTATCTTTCAGCAAGAACAATCAATAAAAATAAAGAGGATACATGAGAAGATCACGAGATAGTTTCAAGAAGTGATAGTTCGAAGAAGATTGCCGTCTCGTTTCAATGTGGATTCTGGCAGTATAATTGTAGTATAATATCACAGTCGAAGCCTATACTTTGATAGACAAATGTTTTATAATATTTTTTGATATATGTTTGTTAGATTCTTTTAGTGAACGTTTCGTTAATAACTATTATTGTATGAGACTTCAACCCTTTCACGTTTCAGTGGAATAGATATATTCTAGAACATATATTATAAAAAAGCACATTTCTGGTATTCATTGAACCCAATAATGCTCATTAAAGCATAAAAAAATATTAAAGTTTGTTGCGTGGCTTGGGTGCAATGTACTTCACTACCATGCTGAAGATTCGCATAAAAAAATATTGCTTCTTTTCAAAGAAATATTGTGATAAATATCGAAATCATGAAATTTAAAGCGATAAAATGTAATGTAAATATAAGTGAAATATGGGTCGCTTCACTCATAATTTTAGGTTCTCCAATCAATCTTTTACAAAGAGGCATACACAAGAAGATGATGATTGGGATTAAAATATAACAATATAAAATTCTTTTACATAGTAATTCGGTTAAATCTATATATAATCAAATATAAATATATAAAAATAGTTTTGGCATTGTTTTTCTTTACAAAAAGTAAACTTGCGATTACATTATACAATATTCTATAATTTCATATACAAATTTACATTATTACGTATGAGTTTACATATTGTTATTTTTTCTGGTTTTTCCAAACTTTATTTTTTTATTTAAAAAACAATGTGAAAATTATTCTTGTAGTTTTTAATTAGAGTTTATAATTCTTATTCTTTTTCCTAAACATACAAATAGAGTTTATAATTCTTATTCTTTTTCCTAAACATACAAATAGAAGTTATATAAAAGAAGAAAACCTACATAGATATATTTTATATATTAATTATACATATTATATTTTTATATTTGATTATATATATGATTTTTCCGGAAAAATCCGAAAATTCTCAGACTAACATGGAAGACGCGCAGTGTTACTTTTTCATTTGAACTGAGAAAATAATATAGAGACTTTGATAAATTTCTAATAATATTTATAATATTATATGTAAGGTATGTGTATAATAATATTCTAGAGTTTCACGTATTTCAACGATGGAAAGAATATGAGGATACTATTGATTACAATTTGCGCAATATAGATTAGACCGAAATCTTCTAGACTTTACTATATAATTCTTATAAATAGATCTTTTGTTATATTTTTATAAACTAAATTAATATTTTTTGCGACATTTACATAAAAAGTTCTCTCAGTAAATTGTTTTGATTGGTAGAACAAGCTTGGCAAAGCCCCATCTTTCAAAAATTAAAAAATTATTGAAAGATTTCCAAAGGTACAGAAGAAAATTCTAAAATGCAAAAAAATCTCAGCACAAATTTTTATTAAATTTGAAAATATATTTTATACTTTTTATGTCTGCATTTGTGTTATTGAATCAGCCATTTCAGACTTGTTACATTGTGATATCTTCATTGCATTTACTTCAGAGATCTGTAATAACTATTTCAATAACTTTAGAGACCTTGAAATAATTAAATCTGATATGTTTCTTCTCTTAGCAAAAATCAGAACATGAAAGGGTTAAATGATCTTTTTCGGTCATAAATTTATGGGCTTCGACTCGACTGGAGCAAGTCGCAATGTGCAAGAATATACACATACGTCGCTAACTGTACAAAAAGCGACACGTTACATGTTTTCGTCCCAATTTGTATTGACAATTATTAGCTTAGAATACCGAAGCGTAGCGCTACAGACGTGAACGCCATGTAAATCAATCAAAATTGATTTAAGAATCCCGGTATATGTTAAGCATACGTACATTGTAGATGCATATGAGACGTTCACTCGTCTCTATTAATTTGTATCTTAATTCGCACGCGCTGACGTCTAGGGTCTTAATGTGTCCGTACATTTAAAAAATACGTCGCATTAATTCTTAAACGAATTGTTATTTTCGAAAGCCGACGAATTCGTAATAATTCACGTGCCGTCCTTTCACGCTAACGAATGACTCCAAATGTTTGTGTTAGTCAATGACAGAAGCAATTCGCTGCTTTCTCTCTGCATCTCTATACGATGCCATCCATAAAGTTTTTAAACGATATTGATTCCACGCGAGAAATTGTAAAACATGCGTGAAACATAAAAACAAAAAAAAAATACTCGAATCTCATCAACGGCCCGTAAAAAGCTAATCGACACTTTCTTCTCATCTCGGCTCGCTAACGAGACTTTTATAGCTTCACATTTACGAGCGCCAACGTATTTATGCGCGTGCATGAAGACGTCGCGTGATTTCGTAACGCCGCTGTCAGTCGCAAGCCGATCATTGCGCGCGAATAAACGCCGGCTTTAAGCGGAAATCTTGCCGCGTGTGCGTGAAAAAAAAAAAGATTTAAGAAAAAATCCATAAAGCCGGATCGCCTCCCCGTGCCGCATTCTCTGCCACATCACGCTCGAGATAGCATCGAGAAGCCACGACTTTTTCTAAGTCTTAAGACTAATAAGAGTAATATAATCACGCTATATCCGTATCCGTAGTGTAATCTCTTTACAAGCACGCACGCACGTACGCACGCATATAGGAACCGAGTCCAGTCGTCGAAGGACAAGATGACGATTCAATATCTTGAAACTAAAACCATCATTATTGTTCACTCTAAAGGAAGAGAAAAAGTATATGTCATACGTGTGTGTGTATTTACTATCTAAATCGGAATCAGTGAAATTTTACTGATTTCATGCTAATATTTATTACTATATCAATCGGTGAAATATGCACTGTCTTTTAGTGATAATACACTGATTCCGATTAATGAGAATTTCCCCCTCTCAATCAGAATCATTGAATAGATAGTCAATATTCTCTGATTATCACAGTCATAAGTATAGCAAATCAATGAATAACACACTGATTCCGATTTAGAGAGCATTCTTTTATTTCCGAGGTGTAAAATGATAAATAAAGTTGTGTGTCTACATTGCAACTTTAGAATAGAAGAAAATGCCATTTTACAGTTTCACATACGAAAATCTTTATTATATTTCATTATATATTATTTCATTCCCAGATAGCTAAGATAGTCACTGTCAAGAATAAATTCCACACAGTGTTGGCTGTAAATTTTTTTGCAGAAAGGTTATAGATTTTATAGGATCTGACATATATACAATGCTAAATATAAAACTTTGTTGTATTAGGGAATATAGCAAAGTTTGCTAGCAAGATACGTATGATGGCAAATCGATGGCAGAAATCATGCGGACTTTGGCATACTTGCTATACAGTCTGACGACAATTGGCGGCAAAATTAAAGCAATATCTGGATTCAATAAGATTTAATTTATAACGAAAGGCACTATAAAATAGCTTAATGCGGACACAGTTGACCGCCAATTGTCTAGCAATTTTTGATTGACATTGTTTACGGATGGTTTGTTTACTAGAATTGTTACATTATTTTTATATATATGATGAATGTATGTACAAGTGAGTTGTTCCATTTTCGAGATATTGATTCGAAATCTTTTTAAGGTAAAAACTCGTGCCGATATGACGAGGACGTTTCACTCGTGGTGTAATGAATTTCGTCGCGATATCGCAAAACTATGTAAAACGAAAGACAGCCGGTGCCAATAATTCGTGGTTATGTAGTTCGTAAGGTAAAATTTGATGTATAACATTAATGTGCCACCGGTAAAAACGAGCTGCTTGTCAGCTTAATGTCGCGCATTCGAGATGTACGATTGCGCATATGTCTACAATCTACACACGTGGAGAGGACAATACGGATACCCATTGATCCGCATACACGTACATATACAGAAATAAGACAAATATACACTGTATCTGTTGCCAATTATGTTAGAACCGTTAGATTAGAGCAGGGCAATCACGGTCATGACACTTTTCTCGTTTAAAGTTAATCACACGTACATAACGTCGATACATCATACCGATATCAAAGCAACGATCAAAATACGCTTGTAAAACGCCTTATTATTATTGAGTACTATTTTTTGTTACATTTATTGCAGATAGCATAGATGGATATTATTAATTTTATGGATTCTATTAAATTACGCATAAGGCGCATATATTATTATACAATTATATATTATTATATATTATTATGAGATCTTATTATTATTTTTATACACGAGAATGAGTGTCTGTACTCATGAGTGAGAATGCAAAATGATGCGGAAAGAAAGGCGAAAAGCGAGAGAGAAACCGAAAGAAAGAGCGTGTGTGAATGAATAGCTCAGAATGCCTGCGTACGGAAACGCCAGAAAATGAAAGAGTGAAAGAGAGATAGGTAGAATTTACGAAATCAAGATAGATATATGAGACTAAGACCGTTGGTTAGCTTTAGTCCATGACATTTTTTCGTGTAATCATAACATTCCCTTACCCATATCCCTCGATCGTTGCCGTTGCATCACGAAACGTGGTCGAAAATATGACAATTGTTACGCGAACGCACGGATGTGTCTTTCTCATCAAGCCATCTTATTATAATAGTATCATCCCTTTATTATCTTTACGATTATTAATATTATTATCTACTTTATAATAGCCGGGCGGACCGGCGTTGTCGTCGCGAGGGAATATCGATCGTGCCCGCCGATAGCAAACGGAAATCGCTTCTGTCTGTTATCACACTTCCGTTTTTTTGGAACCTGTAGACTTGCGTGCGTAGATGCGATCCCCTCGCGACGATTCCTCGGGCCGTCCCGATATCGTACTTAAACGACGTAAATGGCGACGTGGAACAAGCCCGCGGGCTTTAGATTTATTGTTAGAAATAGAGGAATGCATAAAAAGAAGAAACCGTTGCCGGTTGGCAGACCGGACCGAGAGCGCCGTGATGAAGTCACAAGCGGGAGCTATGTTGAAGGATAGGATTGGAGAATGCCCAGAGTACGATTGTTTTACTACCGTCGCGTTGTCTTGCCATCGTGAGATTGTGCCAGAGGTGATATTATATTATTATGATGTTTATTGCAACAATAAATATTATATTAGTACGTTTTATAAAAAAAAATCCGCCTCCTTTACTGCTAAAAATAAACTGTTGTTACCTTTATCGTGCCCGAGACGACCATGATTTTTCATACTATTTATTAATATTAAGCGTCAATTCAGCTAACATTATTGTAAACATTATTGAAATACTTTGGAAAAAGTAGAGTATAAAATATATCAGGATAATGAGATCAGCAAATATAATAATATATTTTTAAAAGATTCTTATTATTATGCATATCAAATAAGATGATTGAGAAAATTAAGCAAACAATGATTATAAAAATACCGAGAAATAGAAACGAAGAAAACGCGAAGTTCTCCGAAACGAAGAAAATAAGTTAACATTTATCTTTTATCTTCCGAATGACAGATATATATTTCTCGCGGTACTGATATTATATAATCGCGTTTTGCACACATATTTTTACATATATCTTCCGCGATATCAATCATCTTTATACTCATTGATTCGATGACGTACGATAGTAATTCGTTTCTTCGGAGGTCTTATTAGCATAAGCGTGATTCAATGCCTCATTTTATTACACGGAGTTCCGCGATACGCGAGATAAAAAAAACACGATCGTATTAGCATAATACACCAGATATTCATGAGAGCTTAAAGAGCGTTTCAAATTTTGTTCGCCCTTCAACAGAAGAACTAAAATGTAATCGTGCCCAAATGAACGAATGACCTTAACAGATTGGAAAAATTAAAGGATGTCAATCACAGAAAACGATAGTCCATCATTGTTCTCATTATTCCTGCTATAAAAGTCGCGGGCTCTCGCTTTGTTTCGTTTCACGCAGCGCTGAGAAGCTCGTGAAGCAGCACCCGAAGGAAACCTGTTGGTGAGGAATTCAAAAGGAAAAAAAGGGAATTCCGAGCGTGGAAACCCATAAGGAGAGATAAAGAAGATTCCACGTCTTAGAGAAAGAACGAAGGGAGTGCACCATAAAATCAGCGTCGCTGCAGAGAACGTCAGGCCAGCTTTCAGAAGGGTCCGTGTGCATTTCACGGCTGACGTGCCTTAACGAGCCGTCTCCCCAGCAGACACTTCGATGGAATCGCTTATCCGAAAAAGTCTTGACATGACACATCCAGTACGATTAGCACGGAACAAGCGTGCGACGTTATCCCGCGCCAAATCGACTAACGGAACGTGATCTGAATGATGTATTCGACTTCGTTGACAGGGGGATTACATTTAATCCCGATCAATCATAAACTCGATATAATTATAACGATCAATAAAAAATGCTAATTAATTCCATTTAATTTCAATTTATAAAATATAGATTTGTCAAAAATTAATCTCTTAACAAAGAATTTAATAGATAAATTGTCCATAATACAAAATATATACACTGAGAGAAAAAAAATTACTAAATTTTAAACATTTGTTTAAATAGTTGCAATGAAATATTTACTAAATGTTGATAAATATTTATTTAGTACAAGAAACAATAATTTAATTTAATTATCATTTTTTTATTGAGTAAATATTTATGTACCGTAAGTAAATATTTCATTGCAACTATTTAAATATTTATTAAAATTAATAATTTTTTTCTCTCGTGTAAAGAATTTAATTCTGCAGTCTTTATAGTACATATCGTTAAAAAAATACTTTCTTATTTGAGCCTGTAAAAATAATTAACAGGCATACATTAAAAATTCATAATTAAAAAAAAATTTGATCAAATTTTTTTCCCCGACTTATCTACCTTTTGTGAAAACCCTGACAGTTTATTTCTGAAAAGAGAGAAGCTTGAAAGTACTCGTTAAAGTAAGAACCCCCTCACATTTCTCTGAGATATAAGGGAGCTGATCAGTTTACAAATAGAAACTATAGAGGGGAATTAATTGGCACCTTGATTACGGGATGCAGCTTGCGTATTTCCTCAGACGCAAGAAGGGTTAGAGAGACGGAGAGTGTAAGTGGTTACAGCGCGCGACTTAGTCAGGCGGCTATCATCGTCGGCTAGAAGTCAGCTGGTGTGTATGCAAGCATCATGGCAATCGTGCGAGAATCCAAGACCTTGTAAGGTCACTGGCCCTAACGTGAATTATAGTTCTTAGGCGTAGTATTTGTGTTGTTTTGCCCGCGCGCGATAGAGCTACATGTCGATCGGTCGTACGGTGTATACTTTACGGAACCGATCTACGAATATGCGTGGCAAAGAATTTCTGGCACAGTTTTGAAGAGCGTTTCTGCTCGGAAACCTCTTCTTTTACGAGAGAGAAAGAGCTCTTCAAAATCGAGACAAAATTTACATTTCATATTTCGAGGATTATCTCCTCGCAGGTTCCACGAGCATATAGTATTCCTTGAGATGCTTATTTATCAGGAAACGATCAATAAAATTCGCTCATCAGTGAATGATATTTCTTAATTCCCTGATATATGCACACACATATGCTGACCTACAGTTAGATCTGCTTTTTAAATTAACAGGTTTTGCGTATCAACGTGAATGTCAAAAAGATAAGCACTAAATTAAATACTATAAATATTATTAAACAGATTCAAGGCTTCAAAACTGTATAATAAAATTGAATTGATATACCATTACTACTTTAATACTCTATCAAACTTTTTGCCAGCTCAATCTACAATAACTGTATACATATATATAATTTTCTAATAAAGATATTTATATAATTTATATAGTTCATTTATACCGTCATTATCTAACGGAAATAAATTATAATTTCTAAGTAACAGGATTCAACGACTCATATATTCATACGTAATCATGAACATAACTTTTATGACGTTATGAAAGTGAAGCCGTTTTATTGTCTACTCCGTTATATCGCGTCATGAAGAGTAATAACAGAACATATACAAGGAAATGAAATTTTGCATCCGTAATATTATCATCCATGACCGGTTTCACGAAGCATTTCGTTTACATACTATTCATTTACATGATGTTTTATGTACTGAAATATTATTAGACGTACCCATTTTAAAAGTATTTTTAGATAAGTAAGAATTAACGAATTTTGTATATCTTTTTCAATTTTATTTATCTATTAATCGACACGTGGCGAACAAATATCCCTTTTTTTTCATAGACCCTTCTTTTTGAATGTCATTAGAATCGCAACAAGCGACTTCGATATCTCTCAGCTAATTACGAATAACCCCGACCCAACCGGTTTGCACGTTTCGGGGGAAGAATTTCGCCAACGAAATCCAGTAATATTACAGTGGCGTCAGTACGAAATCTTGAACCCAATTTTACATTCATGCATGTTAAATATCCGAAACATATATCCGGATGACGTTCTCATAATAATAGGTCAATGACTTGAACAAGAACATTGAACTTCAGTAGCAAAAGCTTCCTGTTAAACGTATCCTCTCGATAAAATCGTGTTTCTGAGATTTTTATGCCGATGATAAATATAAACGTTACGGAATTTAATAGACGGTTGTACAAACGTGTGATAGACACACATACACACACACACACACCGAACAAAGATACAACGATCCACGTTCTCACCACCCACGATCGCTTACCCATCGCTGGACCTTGATAATACGCGTGTATTTTCGGCAAGGTCCGGTTTGACGAGTTAGACACTAACCCGCTGTCTTTATCGATTACCGAGCCCTGTTTCGCGAGCGACAACAAAAAAAGGTTTTATCTCTTCAAGATGTCGACAGTAAGTGGTTATTAACCGTTCAAAGAATGCACGGTCAAAGAACGCACGAACTTAAAATCTCTCTTCCTCCCTCCACCCTTTAGGACGGGGTTCGTTGACCTAGGTAGCGCAATCCTGACGTACACTTCAAGGTCCTCCGTTCTTCGCTCTCCCGCGGAAGGTACTGTTTATACCACCGTGAAAGATCGAAGATCTCGTCCCAATAGACTGTCTCTAGCGAAAAAGGCTTGCCTACGACGTGAAGGGCGCGATAAAATACTTTATGTGTTTCGTTTCGCTTTACATCGTAAGATACAAACGTAAACACTTCCTCCGTTATTTCTTTAGATTATTAACCTAATAAATATCAAACAAATAATATATAACAAATAAATATATCTAATAAATATCTTTTTATGATTATTTTATCACTTCACATCATGTTAAAGCATACATAATATTGTTGCACAACGCCGTTAGATGAATGACGTGAGTCGAGTGTAACATGCAAGAGGTGACGAACTGAGGTAACCTCAGAGTAAAGAAAAGATCACAAAGATCACATACGAGAGAAAGACGGTTCTATGTTCGCCGTCGGCGGAAGGAAATGCATAAATACGTAGTGTCGGAATAGACCAGAAGGCGGGGAAGCAAGTTCACGGCCGTCCCTTACGTGCAACCTTCTCTTGGCATCTTCAAGGCCAAGATGCGAAGGCTCTCTATGCAAATGCTATTGCGCGGCATACGAGTTGAACAAGAATCGTGCGATCGTAGACCGATCGAGCGTGATCCGGTTCCATCATATAGCTTACATAATCGAGGTAACTCTCATTCACAGACAGGATTATCGTCCTCGCATTATACGCTCGGATCGCGAATCACTCGTGAATATTTCTTAAAGAACATTACCTCAAACAGTTATGTAGAATTAGATTGTAAAGTGAATATATTGTTATAGATAGTTATATAAGACATAACGTAGTAGAAAGATTTTTTTATCTTTTATGCCACATAGTAATAAGTACATTTGTCTAAATAATAGTTATAGTTACAGTTACCTTTTTCCAAGATTTATTAGAATGTTTCAGGCCAAGTTCAGGTCATTCTCAGCAAAATTAATTAGAAGAGACAGCTTATTTTCTCTGTATTACACGGAGACAAAATTCCATGTGTCCATAACAATCAGGTAGCAAACCGAATAATTAGGACATTCTATGTGAGACGACAAATCACATTTAGATTAAAAAATTAATGTATATATAATTTTATGTAAAATAAAGAAAGGCGGTCCCGCATTCGTTCCCAATTTTATATTATAAATAACAGAGAAACATCTAGACTGAAAATAAGAATTTAGTAATAGTAATCAAGTTTTGAAATAACTTCCATTAAACGTTTAATTACTATAACCAAATATTTAGTAACTATATTAATACTCCGATAATAAGATAACATTTAATAAATTATATAAAATCTTGCATAAAAGTATAATTTGCAATTATATAGGTATATTTACAAAAATAGATATAGAAGTATTGACCTTTTATAAAATATTAATAATTGCATATATAATTTCGAAATAGTATTTTGGCAAAACTATGTTGATACGTCGATTCATCTTAATAGTATATTTGCAAAATTAAATTTAGAAAGAAAATGTTTAATAATCGAAAAAATATTTTAGCTATATTATGTATAAAACATTTAAAAATATAATTATTAATTAATCCATATGCAATACATGTTTACAAAAATGCATAATTATTCTTAAGTTATAAATGTAAAAATATTGCAGCATGAAATATTACATATTCAGCATGATAACATTTTAAATAAAGAACGGTGTTTGAAATAATTGTAAAATATTTATACCTCAAACTTAAATTTGTCTAATTTTTGACAAATATTATTTTAGAAATATAAACTAGAAATTTTATTTCGATAAAATTCATACGTAATAAAGTCATAACATATCATCTTACAGCAATTATTGCAAAATTTTCGTAATGCTGTTATTGTATATTCACCCAATGTGCTTATCGATGATATCTAGTAAATAAAGCATAATAATTGTAACTAATAGATTATTAAACGGTTACTAAATATTTGATTAACCTTTTCATTTAGTTAACTATCATCTCAATTATTATTGCCAAACCTTTTTTCAGTGTAAATAATAAATGCAATAAAATTTATGCTTCGTATTTTAATTATAACTTAAAGTAATTTCTCTTTGTGCATTTATAGCTTTTTCATTATTAGAAGTATAATTTAAAAGCAGAGACAGTTTAGCATTTTAGTTGCTTTAAATCAATCCTCCCGTTCGCGATAGAATCAATCCACTTTGCGCGCATCGAAGCATAAATAACCAAAACGATTATTTTGCGCACCGTGGGGAGATCCCTACCGTCTATCTTCTCTACCCTATCCTTCCTTTGCGCCCTATCCTCTACCCTGCGGCCATTGAGGTGATGATAAAAGAGCAAGAGAAGAAAGGTGCGCGAGAATACCTCGTGCGTTGTATCGAGGAGGAGGGCGAGCCCGTTATAAGCTCGAGCAGCGGCTATTCAGCAGCTTAGGCGGCCTAGTGGAGTCGGCAAGATCCCCGCCGGTGGTTCGCGCACGTGGACCTGAAAGTCCCGTGCCTCCGCGTGCTGTTCGTTGTTTCTTCTCGCGATACCTTTAGTTTATCGCACGCAGTTTAATTCTGACAGGTTGAAGAGTATGAATAATCGGCGCAGACCGTCGCCGTTTGCGATGCTGGTGCTGGTGCTCGTGGTGCAGGTGATCACGACTATCGTACCC
This sequence comes from Solenopsis fugax, assembly GCA_003595255.1. Taxonomy (NCBI): domain Eukaryota; kingdom Metazoa; phylum Arthropoda; class Insecta; order Hymenoptera; family Formicidae; genus Solenopsis; species Solenopsis fugax. The sequence goes on along the minus strand of QKQZ01055405.1, from coordinate 11,787 downwards.
GCGGCAGCTGTCGAACCCCTGTCCAGATCACTGAACGTCGACAACGTCCACCCGGAGGAGGACGACGATGCCGTTGTCATCAAAGGTCAGTATCAATTACCAAGAATAAAGTATTTCATATGCGTTCCTTGTCTAAACGTTGATAAACTTTCAACTTCCATTCGTCATGACAAACACTCGTCTTTATCTCCTCGAAACATTTCTCCACGATGTTTCATGATAACTTTAGCTGAGAATTATTCCAAGAATCCTGCCAACTTTTTAAAAAAAGTGATGCAAATATAAATCGAAGATCAAGATTTTAAATACCGACACAGAAAGTTCTCTAACTGTTCATTGGTTGTCATTGATCAGCTATGGAGAAGAGACGTGAATAGAATACCATTATTCTCCTGTACTAGTTCCCATTAATTTTCTTTAGTTAAAATTTATTTCAATGATATGTAGCAAGATACATTTTTAAAAATCAAGATTTAAATTTAAAAATTTTTTACATCCTACAGTCTCTCCCTTTTCAAAAATTAAAACAATTCTCAGCTTTACGCGCAAATATTTTTAGATATCACAAAATTATCAAATCAATGTCTTTATCCTCTTGTGTATTTTCATAATAACTTTCCCGAGAACTTGTAAGCTGTATCATTGATTATCTTAACCAGTGTAATGACTAATGTCAAGAAAACGTAGGCCGTTATATATGAGTTTTTCTTTGTTGGGCAATGACTTAATTTTGATATTAAAAATTTTTGTTTCCTTTATCGATGATCGTAAAATCTAATAAATGTAATACATATCGGGAACCTAATAATATCATTCGCACATCCCATACACGATAACCGGAAGTTCTCCCGGTGCGTACAAACCTCACCTTCGATGTACATACGTGTGCACTTGTGTGCCTCGCGTAGGTCAGCGAACTCGCTGCTAAGTATCTCGATGGAATTCTATTATGATGTTTCGATTATTCACTGCGCGAGACGAATTTCACGCAGTCAGCAGCATTAAAAATAAATATTTCTCTTTCTTCGTAATTTCTATTAATGCAATTTTTCGACAAAGAGCAACATTTTATAAGAAAAACAAATATTTTTTAAAAAGCATTTGATTTTTGCTTTCATAAACAGCCCAATCACGTGATCAACGACATGTATGACAAACATATGTACCTGTCTTTCTCGAATCCTCGAAAGGACAAATACTACAGTAATACAAATAACATACTTAAGCAAACAGAATAAGTAAAAATACTCTTGAAATTCGCCAGTATTTTTAAACTCATTTTCATACATAATTTATATTCGTAATATAATCAGTGCGATTATAAACTTAAACTTTTGCGGATGACAAAATTAAAGGACGATGTCCCGATAATTTTATCGCAATTTTTTCTAGTTTGGCTTGACATCAGAAAAATACACACATCATGTATATTAATGTATCCGGACATTAATGCGTCTACATGCTGAAGCATAAGTATTCTCGAGTACGTGCTGAGATAAACATGCTCGATGCATCCTGATTCTGCGATGGTAAACACGATAACATATAGGCACTTTAGCGTCTAAAGACTTGAAGAAACATACCTGAATAAATCTCACTAAAATTTTTAAAGTAACGTATAACCAGAAAATCAAATGGCATAGGTAGAATATGTCCAAAAATTGAAAGAAAAAGAGATAGACATTTAACACATACAAAATATCCTCACAAGAAATGTGCTTCATCTTCTGTCTTACAAAAGTATAATCGAGTTACATGAAAATTCAATTTGCAGCCGCAATCGATCCGGATCAGTTCGGATCGAGGAAGGGTCGGGGCATTCTTTGGAACGGAGCCACGACTCGCGAGACCTGCTTGACTTCGAAAGGTGAAGTCGGTCGGTGCACGACCTTCAAGGAGTGCTACCCGTACTTCAAGATTCCGGACCTCGGTGCTCTGGACGGCTGGGTCCTCGGCGTTTACGACACGTGCAGCTACATTCGCGAGGATGGAAATCCGAGCTTCGGGATCTGTTGCTCGAATCTACATCCCTTCTTCACGCCTGATCCCGACAACTGCGACAATTCTAACTTGGGAAATCCGCAAGTGAGACATCCGAACGCGTGTGAACTACTTAATTGTTTCGACGCAATTCTTACATAAAATCTAATCTTCCCACATGCGTTCCCATTTTATTCGTGGTAATCATTTTCGCTACCGGAAACTCGTAAAAATTATACGTGATCTGAATCAAAGCCTGTTAGATCCTATTAGAAAGTTATATTCCTACCGCGTCGATTCGGCAATACGATTTCACAAAAGGCCACTTTACGGTCCGCGTTTTATTGCTCGGTACTCGCGCATTCCTTCATTCTGTCGGGCGCAATACCATGGTCATTCCTTTCATCTGTCCCTGAGGATCTTTCTTGTGCTCGTGTTGTTTATTAATTAAATGGGACTAATTGAATTGTTTTAGGTGGAAGACAATAAGAAGATAAGCGAGAGCGCGGGGATAGCACGTCCTCAGGCTGCGCCTACTTGGCCACCGCCGATTCCTACACACCCGCCCGATCACACGATACCGCCACTTCCGACTCATCCATCTTCACCTGGTCTACCGACGTTTTCGACTACGTCGAAACCGATCAGCACGAGCCCTAGCAAGAAACCCAGCGTTGCCACTACGTGGCCGACGAAGAAGCCGGGTTGGTGGACCACCTCGTCGACAACCACGTCGACGACTAACAAGTCTCCGATCAATAGTGACAATCTCTCGCAATGCGGTGCTAAAAACGGCAATCAAGATCAAGAGCGAATCGTAGGAGGGAAAAACGCAGACCCAGGCGAATGGCCGTGGATCGCTGCGCTCTTTAACGCTGGACGACAATTCTGCGGCGGATCGCTCATCGATGACATACACATATTGACGGCGGCGCATTGCGTCGCAAAGTGAGTACAATTTATTTTATTTCACAAATCAAACGCGGTTTGTTAACTGAAATAATATGATGTCTACAACTATTTCTTTACTATGAATGTATACCAAAATCCTTGCAATCAGATTATGAATAATTAGAAGTATTACGATTAATTTAGAAATATCTAACAAAAGAAAATATTGCATTGTTCTAGTATGAACTCTTGGGACGTTGCGAGGTTGACGGTACGCCTCGGTGACTACAATATTAAGACGAATACCGAGATTCGTCACATCGAGCGACGCGTGAAGAGAGTCGTGAGGCACCGAGGCTTCAACTCCCGTACGCTTTACAACGACGTGGCACTTCTCACGCTAAACGAGCCCGTGGAATTTACCGAACAAATACGACCTATCTGTCTTCCTAGCGGATCACAATTGTACTCCGGCAAGACGGCGACCGTCATTGGATGGGGTTCTTTGAGAGAAAGTAGGAATATTTCTGCACTACGTCTTTAACTCGCGAGTCGTTCAACGAAAAGTCACAAAGAAAAAGATTTTTACCTGAATTCTTGATAATTATTGACGCATAATCATTTGTAGCGTGAATATTCACAAATTAAGAGTTCTAGAATCTCTCTCTCTCTCTCTCTCTCTCTCTCTCTCTCTGAAGAAATATATTTGTATGAATATCTAATAGAAATTTATTATATTTAATCAGGTGGACCACAACCAGCGATTTTGCAAGAAGTTTCAATACCCGTATGGTCAAATAGCGAGTGTAAACTGAAATATGGTGCAGCAGCACCAGGTGGTATAGTTGACAGTTTTCTGTGCGCCGGTCGAGCCGCTAAGGATTCATGTTCGGTTTGTATCCATATATATTCGTTGGTTTTACATTTATATCATTTTAATATCAAACTTATTCGTAGCGACTAATTATTTATTAATTAGTCAATAGTAAAAAAAATTGATACAGTAGTTGGGTAAAAAGTTAAGTTTGTAAAAAAATTGTAAATCACAATCAGACTCAATTTCACTTTGAGTCAAATATAAGCGATATGAATGTATACTTAAATTTACAACCAAATTTTAAAAATTAATAATTGCATTTACAGGGTGATAGCGGAGGACCTTTAATGGTGAACGATGGTCGCTGGACGCAAGTTGGTATTGTATCATGGGGAATAGGCTGCGGTAAAGGACAATATCCAGGCGTGTACACGAGAGTGACACACTTTTTGCCATGGATTGTAAAGAATGCAAAGAATTAGAAGACACGCACATATTTACCGCCGCATGTCTCTTTCACACCGTTGCTATTTCTTCGACAATAGGGATTGCCGAAGAAACGTGGACTCGATCGCACTCGCTTCGAAAAATGTGATAAAACTGTCAAGCCCTAATAAAGAGCTTCATAGCGATAGTAAAAATATCTGCTTTCGCAGTTGAAAGCGACAACATATCGCCTTTTTTTAAGGAAATTTGATACTATGTCAATCTTTTTTTTTTTTAACTACATGACATTTCATTTTAAGTTTCATCACGTTCTATGTACGTTCTTTCATCATTAAATAAAATCATCATCATTCATTGTAGAGGTCAATAAACTCTATGATTACTAGTAACAAAATACTTTATATTTTATATTGCTATACATATACACAAGTATATAAAAAATAAAGTTATATATAGTAACGATCTCGACATTATAGACTTCTGTTTTTGCCACGTCTGCATGCGATACGCCAAAGATTATGTATCGCAATTACTTACATTCAATTGTTGCATAGTATTCCGCGCTGGAAAAAAGAAAAAAAATTCTCTTGTTAACCGCTAATACTATCAGCGGTATGTAATATCGTTTAAAAAATAATACCGCGTAAAAATAGTATTAAAAACAATTTTATTACTTTTTTCTTTAATAGAAAACTAAAGTTTTGAAATATTTGAAATCTTATTAGGCAATCATTTTTGTACTAAATATATACAATGGCAATGCTTTTCGCATTCCAGTGGAAACTACATATTGATAAAATTATTTAAACACCTCCAAATTGCATTTTGATAATAGAAGCTCATGTCTTGAAGTTGAAGTTTTAATCTCAGTATTACACGGTATTGTTTTTGAATCGACGAGGAGATATAACATCGGGGCGACGTACTCTGAAAATAGCACGTATCATACTTATCATCCGGCTGCGGGATGAACGGGGGTATCGCTTTCGATGGTTCATCCCAGGGGAAGTCGCGGAAGAGGGTCATGGTGCGTACTTCTCTCGCCGTGGGACGAGAAGCTTGATCCAAGGTGAGCAGGGCGTCAATGGCATCGGTCGCCGCTGACGACAGAGCCTCTTCATCCTCGGGCCACGGAACGTCGCGCGCAAGAATGTTCGTGAACACTGCCTGCGGCGTTTCGTCGTTGAACGGTGGCAAACCTGTGCAGAATTCATATAGACAGACGCCTAGTGCCCACCAGTCAACGGCCGGTCCGTGACCTTGTTTAAGCAACAATTCTGGGGCGAGGTAATCGGGCGTACCGAGTATGCGATCGTCTGATCTGTTGGCGCCACCTTGACCGCCTCTTCTCACGGATTTTGGCGTTCTATAAGGTGTGTAACAATTGCCCGAAGTCGCGGGTGTCTTGATGGGCGAAATACCCTGAGGTGACCGATGGCCCTCGGACGTGTTGTCCGAATCCGTGTGCGGATCGTGGGCGGAATGTGAAACGGACGATGGTGGCAGGCGAAATCTCGTCTTGATCAAAGTCCTCGCATCATCGTCTTCTTGGCATTTCTGCTGCTTCTCATTGCGATCTCTTTGTCTAGCGGAGGATACTGGCGTGCTGAAAGCTACTCTACCCGTAGATCCAGTATTCTGATCGATGTCCTGATTCGGTGTTCTGTTTCCATTGTTTTCTGCTAAACCATCCGTGATATCTGCTGCTTTTGTGGAGACACTGTTGATCGTTGGACTTGTATAAGGAAATATAGAATCACGATTGCTTCTCTTGGGCGTCTTTTCGACGTCCAGGTCTATCGCGTCAATCTCGCATGTTAAACCCGTCGTTGCATCCGCGCCGGCCCGCTTTCTTTTTTTTGATCCTCGAATCACGAATGAATTCGTACAAGTGCTTACTGGACTAGTATGTACAAGAGACCGATGCTGCGACTGTTCGGCCTCGAGCGTAGATTCGTCTTTCTCTTCCTCTTCGTCCTCTACATTTTGAACGGTATGATTATTTGTTTGCGTAGAGGATGCCTCGCAAGTGTGATAGCTGCTAGAGCTATCCACCAAATCATTTTCGCGCTTTTCAATGGTGGCCTCGTCTTCTTCTGTACTTTGTTCCTCGTTACTTTGTTCGAAACGCAGATCTTCCGCCGATTGAAAAGGTGTGACGCCAGATATTCGAGAATAATCTCCAGATGCGACAGAAGATATAACCGAGTTCGGTGACATATGCTCTGTTGATTTAAAATTACAATTTCTTTGCAGCGCGGAGAGTAAGTTCATGGCTGGCGTACTCTTGTCACTGAGATTCAATTCATTGGTAGATTTTTGGCCGGAACCGAAAGACAGGTGAGATGTCAGCGAGAGCAGCTGGCCAGGTGTCCTAGTGCATAGGCTGGGAGTCATGGGGTTCACCAGATCTGATATTTCAAGATCTCTATGCAAGGATGATATTTTACTGAGTCCAAAGTCTGTAAGCTTGACATGTCCTTCACGCGAGAGGAGCATGTTGTCTGGTTTAAGATCCCTGTGCACAATACCATGCGAATGAAGATACTCGAGCGCCAGGCAGACTTCTGCTGTGTAAAATGCTGCCATGGACTCCTCCATGAAACCGCAAACGCCAAGCAGACTCTTGAGATCGCCGCCCACCATATACTCCATGACTAGATATACGCTGCTGATAGATTGCAGCGAATAAAAGAGTTGCACGCAATATGGACTATGAGTCAGAGCTAATGCATTGCGTTCGATTACCACTTGTGAAGCCATGTTCTTATTTATCATCTCATTCTTCTTCATTACTTTAATTGCGTATTCCTGCTCGGAATTGGTTTTCTTGTACCCTAAAAATACTTTACCAAATGCCCCTCTACTTATAGGCTTTACTATCTTAAAATCCTGTATATCTGGCACCTAGCAAAGAACATAATATTTAGTATAATTAAAGCGTTTCTTCAATAAAAAAAAAGATTATAAAATTGGATAAGTTATAAGGTAAAGTATACTGTATTTATATATATCAATGCAATATTGACTTATCTTATTTTAATATCATCCTTAATAAACAGTACAGAAATACATATTAATTTTATAACACATACACACACACTTTTGCCAATATTATTTTTTTAAGATTTACATTTAAGTAAAATCATATAAATTAAAAAAGGATTAGCATGAAATTGCAATAAAAAAGGATTTGTAAATGATACATCCAAATAAATAGAATAAGAAATAAAAATTGATAAATGCCTCAGGCATCAAAAAATGTCAGAGATAATTTTACTCCAAAGCATGTTCGTTCACTTTTTAAAATTACATACTTTGTATACATTGAGTATAAAAAAATCAAGAATGGGCATTAGCATTCAACACAATTTAGAGTTCTGTTCAAACAGTCTCTTCGAGAATTATGTAGCATTAAGAAAATCCAGGTCTTTTGAAATAAAAACCAGTTTTACCTTTGTAGTGGGATTAACAATCTTGGAAATGGTATTAAAAATAGAATTGTTGATGCATCTCTCAGACTGTTGCGGCGTGCACTCCCCATGACGTTCCGTGTCATTGTCGTTGTAAATCGTATCGACGTTCAGCTCGTTAACGCAGGTGCTGTCGCCTAATTGTGATTTCGGCGAGTTGGGCGCGATTTCTTCCATTTAAAGGGAAAGAAGAAAAAAATTCGAAAAAAAAATAGAGATAACCTAAACGACTGGGGAGGCATGCACAATCTTCTGCGCAAATTTCCGACAGATCTACTCGCTCGTTATATCGCCTCATAAGAATCGCTTCCGTACCGCGAAACGCACGGCTGTGATGCCCGTAAACATGATTATTCCCTTTCGCGTTATTTCGCGCTGAAACCGCACCTCAAGAACCGGCTGACATTCCGGAATCGCGACGCCTGCTCCGTAGTTCCGTACGTACGTATTGGTATAAACTGACATACGCGCGCATAGTCGCCAGAATGTTGGCACACCTGGCGAAGGGAGCGCCGAGCGCGCGTACACGAAGCCAACTTCAAATCGTTCCTACCCGCTTTTGCACGGGAAATTGATTCTTGTCGCATTGCATCGACGATAATTTACGCGAACGCAATGGGAACGAGGCTCGAATACCGAATTGTAGAGGCGAATACAAGTACAAATTGACTTACCGTTCGCCGCTGATCGCTCCGTCCAGCTTTATCTTGGCCGCAGCTCTCAAACGTTCGACATCTAAGATCCTCCTCACGACGACCCTCCTCCTCCTCCTCTTGATTCACACTTGGCACGAACGCGCAACACTTAGTTTTCGGCATCCCCGGTACTCACGCGCGTCGAAAACTCGGGATACGAGGCAACGGGGAAGATGCGAAACACGATTGAACGCAATGCGACTTCGCACCATCGCGTCCGATGCGATGGTTGAAGCAACACGACGGCCACGCGAACGCAGTTCGCAGTTGGTACGAACGCCCGACACTTCACTTTCGGTACTCTCGAAACGCTCGCGTCAAAACTCATATGTACGGAACGACGAAGATGCAAGTTGAAATGCGTCGCGACTTCACACCACGGTGCCGTTCCACACGACAGCACGACCAACCAACCGACCATTGCCGTTTGAGCGGCACTACGCAGCGGCGTGACGCCAGTATGGCGGCCGCGCATGCGCACATCTGCTTCCCTCTGGTTTAAATCCTCCGTGACCCCATGCGGTTGCCTGTCGTCACATGTTCGTAACGGTGGCGGTCTTATTTCGGAGCATTGGCGTTGACGCGTAACGTTATAATCGTTTCTTGCGCTGTCACGTACGACTGCTTCTGATTTGATTCTATTATCTGACGTCAAATTCATCGGAAATCTTGATTTCTTTGGAGAATCTAGTTTGACGTGATGGCAGCGAAAGCGGCGAAAAGAGCACCGAAGAAGAAAGGAGGTTATCAAATGCCCGAGCCGATACGGGCCGGGGAGATTCTAAGGGACCTGTCGAAGGGCGAGTGGATCCTCGGCGAATCAATCGGTGTTGGCGGTTTCGGGGAGGTTTATTCCGGTATGCGAAAGAAATTTCAATATATCGTTATTACCTTACATTATGGGTGCGTTCCACTTGGCGCTCACAACGCTCGCGAGCATTATTTATCCTTGTTTAATATTTGGCAAACAACAAGGATGAAATGATTCTATGAGCGTTGCGAGCGTTAAGTGGAACGCGCCCTACGTCTACATATTCAGAAAAACGTTAACTAAAAATGTGAACTAACACGTTTTTTCGTCGCAATTTCCTATTTATATCGTTCATTAGACATAAAATAGATAAAATGACAGGAAAGCGTGCTAACATCTTTGTATAAGCGTATTATCAATACAGATCATTATGCCTGTGTTGTAAAGAGCAAAGTATTTGGAAACGTAACATAGTGGTTGAGCAAAAAAGAATTTTATATATACAGTTACGTCAAACCCAGTGTACAACAGATACAGTAAGCCTTTTATTCTAAGCTCTAAACTATGTTTCTTTTTTTTGCAACAAGAATTTTAAGTGCTGCTGTTGCTCTTTAAGCAACCTGGCCAGGTCTTAACTGTAAAATTTAAAGCTTGAGACAAATTAATGTCACAGCTCTGAATTTAAAGCAAAATGCTGAAAGCTTATTATATTTATTGTCAATTGGGTCTAAAAAATATGTAAAGATTTCTTTATTTTATTTTACATAATTATCTAGCAGCATTGTATTTCTTTTATAAGATATTTTTTAAATATCTCAAATATTTTTTTATTTCTTAAATATTATATTATATTTCTTAAATAATAGAAAGATAAGCTCAAACAATTAAAAAAATGTACGATGACAGCATTATTATTATGGTCCTTTCACACTTAGAATAGCATAATCAAAAATTGCCATGTTTGTTTATATGTATGTTATTGATTGATAAGTTTATAAAAGCATGCTTCAACTTGCTCGGCTCATATGTTTGTTAGTGTATATTTTTGATTTTTAAATATTTTAATTATTAAACCATGTAATTGATTATTGATTACAGCTGCACCGTATTCTGGAAAAGTTCTCAAAGATTACAAAGATTTCCCTAATGTCATAAAAATTGTAAGCATTATATTTCTTTATTCTTGCTATTTTTTTCCCAACCTTTATTTTAATCCTTTGAAATTTGTTTAGGAACCACATGGAAATGGCCCGTTATTTGTAGAAATGCATTTTTACATGAGGAATTGTAAACCAGATGAAAGTAAGTTTAAAATAAAATTTATTTTTAATATATTCCATTTTTTTTATTACCTTTTTAATATCCCTGCATCTTTTTAGTTACTGCATGGCAGAAAAAAAAGAAACTTGCTACACTTGGAGTGCCTAGATATGTTGCTTCTGGTAGTCATGAATATAAATGTACAAAATATCGATTTTTAGTAATAGATCGATATGGAAAAAATTTATGGAAAATATTTGAGGAAAACAATAAACAATTTCCAGAACATATCGTGTACAAATTAGCTTTGCAAATAGTAAGATATTTATAAAAATAAATTATAATATTTGTAATAAATAGCTCCTTTAAAAGAAGATAATTTATTTTTATTTTTTATAGATAGATATATTAGAATACATTCATCATAAAAACTATGTACATGCTGATATCAAAGGAGAAAATTTGTTATTGGATAGGAATTCCAATGATCAAATTTATTTAGTCGATTTTGGTTTAGCTTCTCGCTGTACATCAAGCACTGAATTAAAAACTGATCCAAAGAAGGCACATAATGGCACTTTACAATATACGAGTAGAGACGCTCATATGGGAGGTAAAAATTAGAAATTTCAAAGCAAATAAGCAATTCAAATACCTAATGCAATTTATCAATTTCGTTCAAATGTAAATATAAAAAGTATTTTCATATTTTAAATATATTTGTATTTTTTTAGTACCAACATGTCGTGGTGATATTGAAATATTGAGTTATAATATGATTATGTGGTTATGCGGTTCGCTACCATGGGAAAAGTTGCTTCAACCAGCTAGTGTTCAGAAAGAGAAAGAAAAGGCTTTCAGTGATATAAATAGTTTCCTGGATAAGTGTTTTTATGGATCTGCTCCACAGGCTGTACACAAATTCATGACTTTAGTTGCCAGTATGAAATTTAATGAAATACCATCTTATGACAAATTAAAAGAAATTTTAATAACTGGTTTAAAGAAATTGAATCATAAACCAGATGGAAAATTAAAATTAAACAACATTAGCATATCAACTGAAAAAATTACTCCTAAATATACTGCGAAAAAAATAAAGAAACCTCAAGAAATAAAGAACATGAATGGAACGAGAAAGAGTCCCCGTAAAAAAGATATTGATGCTCCGAGTTCTATGAAAAACTCAAGAAAAAGTACTATAGGTGTTGTAATTGACAAAAAACGTTGTAATTTGAAAGATATTGAGAAAGCATTAGATGAAATGGATTCTGATGGTGAATATGATATTCAAATTCTTAAAAAGACGAAAAAAACGGACTCTACTGAAAAAGCAAGAACAATAGCGAAGAATACAGTTCCATCACATAGAAAAATAGCTTCAATTGATTCAGTCAAAGATGATACTGAAGATGATTCTGATATAGAGGTAATTATAGAGTAATTTATCTGAAAATGAAGTACATATATATA